>SJYT01034602.1:0-70110 GCA_006410635.1 Cephalophus harveyi
ACCAAGGGTGTGCATGCTCATTTGCTCAGCTGTGGCCTGTAGCCCACCAGGCTCTTCTGTCCATGGGATTCTCCAGGCAAGAAGACTGGAGTGGATTGCCATTTCCTCCTCCAGGGGATCTTCCTGACCCAGGGATGGAACCCTGCATTAGCAGGTAGATTCTTTATCGCCCAGTCACCTGAGAAGCCCCAGTATCAGGGGCAAACCAGATTTCAGGATTTCGACATCCTGAATTTCAGCTGATGGGGATTCTGAGTTATCTAAGTAACTCCTGTCTCCTCTGGGAGCACTCTCACCCCCACCCTGCCATCCACACCAAAGAGTCACCTGCCCAAGGGACTTGCAGGATCAAAGACCAGCTCCCCCTCCTCCCCTCCATCCCCAGGCACCTTGAAATCACTGCCTCTTGAATTCTCCCTGCCTTTTCTGTGATACTTTTCCCCAAGGATTCTTCCTGGGTTTGCCTCACAGAGATATATGTATTCTCTGCAGCGTAGCTTGGAAAGCTCAGACAGTAAAGCATCTGCCTGCAACGTGGGAGACTTGGGTTCGATCCCTGGATCAGGAAGGTCCCCTGGAGAAAGAAATGGCAACCCACTCCAGTATTCCTGCCTGGAAAATCCCATGGATGGAGGAGCCTGGTAGGCTACAGTCCATGGGGTCTCGAAGAATTGGACACGACTGGGCAAGTTCACTGGTCACTGGTAGCTTGGAGAAGACCTAGAATCATCAAAGACATGAGGAAATTGGCAGGGGACATAAAATCTAGGAAAACCCTGACCACATCCCTGATTTAACCTGTATTTATACCATCATTATATATATTTTTTTAATTTGTTTGTTTGGGCTGAACCTCATAGCTGGTAGCACTTCCCCAATCAGGAATGAAACTGTGGTCCCCTGCAGTGGAAGCTTGGAGTCTTCACCACTGGGACCAGCCCTACCCAGAATCATTATATCTCAAGCTACAGTGGTTCACAGGATTCCAAAGTGGCTCAGTGGTAAAGAGTCCACCTGCCAGCGTAAGAGATGCTGGAGACTCAGGTTCAATACTTGGGTCAGGAAGATCTCCCGGAGGAGGAAATGGCAACCCCCTGCAGTGTTCTTGCTGGGGAAGCTCATGGACGGAGGAGCTCTGTGGACTACAGTCCACGGGGCCGGGAAGGGTTGGCATGGCTGAGCACGCACACACAGTGGTTTGTAGCTCGGTAGAAGAGGAAAAATAATTTCCCTCCACCTTTCAGAGCTTGACTGTGACCCTCTGTAATACAAGATGGATCAACAAGAGAAGACACATTTAAAACATGTCTACTTCATGTATGTGTGACAGAGAGCTAGGGGGAAATGAATAGCTTAAAGAGGTTGGCTTTAGAATTTAGGCTTAAATATCCTCTTAATAGGAAAAGAGGAGGGCCACGTGGAGACTCCTTAGGGCAAGGGTCCACAACCTCTAGGATCAAAAACCTGATGATCTGAGGTGAAGCTGATGCAGTAACAATAGAAACAAAAAGCACACAAACGTCACATGCTTGAATCGTCACGAAACTATCCCCCCGTGCTCCCTGGACCATGGGAAAACTGTCTTCCACAACGCCAGTCCTGGGTGCCAAACAGTTTGGGGACAGCTGTCTCCAGGAATAGCAGTGATTTTTAGGAAAGGTGAGTGGGCCCTTAGGAGACAGGTGGGCAATGTGGCTGTGATGAAGCTCATCTGGGTCTGTCTGGTGTTCACCTGTGTTGAGTCCATCTTCCCTGGATGATGAGCTCCTCGGGAGGGGGTTTATGATGATAAAGTTCCTTTGGGATTATCTGTCTTCAGGCAGATAAGGAAAGCTCAAAAGGAATCTCTTCCAGCATTTGGTATTTTTCAAATGCCTTTAGCTCAAAATAAGCAAAACGCCAAAGCCCCCTGTTTGTGCGGACCTGCTCCGCTACCCACCAGCTTATAGCCTCGATTCCAAGCCTGTGAAAAATAGAGGTTTTGGGGGTCCACCGAACAGGAGCTTTTGAAGATGAGTTCTGAGAATCTATATGTTGACCACGTTCTGAGACCCATACTCCCTACGCTCCACAGAGCTTACTCTTTATTGTAACCCACCACTCCATCCTCTCATTAGCATCACTCACTGTTCCAGGAGGTTCTTCCCTAGACAAGTGGCCTAGTTATTCATCACTGAAATTTTCCAAAATATTCCTCAGCTCCTCAAGGATAGCATCACCAGTTTGTGCCCTAAGGTTATGTGATTTCTCTGCCTTCCCTTGCTTCTGCTGCCAGCCTTGGGCTGTTGCGTTCTGATCTCTGCTCAGTCTGAATCAAGACCTCCCCCACCTCCACCCCAGGACTTCCCTAGTGCTCCAGAGGCTAAGCCTCTGTGCTCCCGATGCAGAGATCCCAGGTTCCATGCCTGGTCAGGAAACTAGACCCCCCATGTCACAGCTAAGAGTTGGCATGCTGCAACTAGCTGGCTAGGTCACAGAAGGCCAGGAGTAGACAAATGAATAAATTTTTCAAAGGACCTTCCCCACTCCCCTGGTGAGGGACACGCCTTCAACCAAACTTCCCATTTTCAATCAGTTCTAACCTTGCCCTTCCTCCTCTGGGAGGCCTCCAGATCTCTGCAGAGATGGAGTTCTCCTTGTCTCGTCAGGGGTTGTTTTGATAATATTTGGGGAGCTGGCATTCCCTGGTCTCCAGGAGATTCCAGGGTGCTGTTTGATCAGAGAACTACTAGACAAAATCACGTCCAAACTGCTGAGCCTGAGGTACAAGGTCCCCCGGAGTTTGACCGTTGCCTCACTTATTACACAAACCCACTGCCCACTGACTCTGTTTACGAAGCTGTACACCGTCCCTCACTCTTTCGTGTCTTTAGATACTCTGTGTTTTGCTCCATGCTTTTCTCTCCGCTCATCCTTCTACGTCTCAGCGTCTTTTCCACACCTGTTCTTGGAACCAGTTTCCAGTGGTTCCAATTAACCATCTCTCCAGTGGTTCCAATTAATTAACCATCTCTCCAGTGGTTCCAATTAATTAACCATCTCTCCCAGGATCCGTGTGCCCTGTGAGGTCCTAGCCCACAGCGAACCCGGACTGGCACTGCGACTTGCTGTAACTGATTCAACGTGGTAGGCATTCAGCTGGGCCATCACTGGGCCTAAATGTAAGACCCGGAAACAAGGAAGCGTGCCGTCCCCAGAGCCCTGAGCCGTCCAGCTAGTCTCCTGTGGAGGCCACGCCGAGCGGGCCAGACAGGGAAACTATCTGGACAGCTGCAGGTTTGCTCTGCCAGCATCCCGGCTTTGCTCAGCCTTTGCGTCATCTCTGTGGGGACTACGTAGGTGAGCTTCCAGCCAACAGCCCCTGGATAGAAAGACTGTCCAGGGCCTTCCCTGGGGGCCCAGTGTCTAAGACTCAGGGGGCCGGAGTTGGATCCTGGGTCAGGGAACAAGACCTTGCATGCCTCAACTAAGACCTGTACAACCAAATTAATTACTTTATTTGTTTTAAAAGCATTCAGCTCAACCCAGAATAGTTAATCATACAGAACTGCTTTCTTAAGCCAGCAGTTGTGGGGGTCGCTTGTCACACAGCAGCAGACCGCCAAGTACACGTTTTTAGACTTACCTTGAGAGCCACTCCTTGGTGGGGCTTTTTCGCATTATCTCACTCCACTGCCTTCCCGTGGCCAGAGTGGGAAGCAGAAATCGCCTAGCTCCCCGCTGGAGTGGGAAAGAACACATGCAGCTTCCAGAACGGAAATTTCCAGCTTTCTCTGGCCTCCTCCTGAAGCGCCTTCCATAAATTCAGCCTCTTTCATGGCCAGTGGGCCTTTTTAGGTGAGACAGCAGTTTAGGAAAAACTCTGCCAAGGATCAGAAAAATTTATGATGTACACTACCCCCAGGAGGTCCTGTCTTGCCTTACAGAAATCAAATCACTTTCTTTTATTACTTTCAACTGTTTGACTTTGCTGTGATTAATATGTCTGCTAGAATATTTGATAATACACGTGTGCGTGCGTGCCAAGGGCTTCAGCTGTGTCCGACTCTTTGTGACCCCGTGGACTGCAGCCCACCAGGCTCCTCCGTCCGGGGATTCTCCAGGCAGGAACACTGGAGTGGGTGACCATTCTCTTCTCCAGGGGGTCTTCCCAATCCAGGAATCAAGTCCACGTGTTACTCTTCTTCATTGGTGGGTGGGTTCCTTACCACTAGCGGCACCTGGGAAGCCCCAGAGCTTTTCTGTTAAAATCTTTTTGTTTTCCATTTTTTGGACCACACAGTGTGCTGTGTGAGATCTCGGTTCCCAGATCAGGGGTTGAACTATGCCCCCTGCAGTAGAATCGCCTTTGTGACCCCATGGACTGTATGGATTGGAGCCCCCCAGGCTCCTCTGCCCATGGGTTTCTCCAGGCAAGGATACTGAAATGGGTTGCCATTTCCTTCTCCAGGAGATTTTCCTGGCCCAGGGATCGAACGCGGGGTCTCCTGCATTGTAGGCAGACTCTTTACCTTGTGAGCTGCCAGGGAAGTCAAGATTTGTGGAGTCTTAACCATTGGGCTGACGGGGAAGTCCTATCCTGAGAGCTTTAAAAAAATATTTAAAAAATTTTATTATTATAATTTTTTGTATTGAAATATATTTGATTTACAATGTGTTAGTTACAGTTGTACAGCAAAGTGATTCAGATTTATATCTATGTATACACACACACACATACATAACGTCCATTATATACACTACTTCATAGAGGAGACAGCAGGCCTTCCCTCATAGCTCAATCGGTAAAGAATCTGCCTACCACAATGAGGTACCATTTCACGCCAGTCAGAATGGCTGCGATCCAAAAGTCTGCAAGCAATAAGTGCTGGAGAGGGTGTGGAGAAAAGGGAACCCTCTTACACTGTTGGTGGGAATGCAAACTAGTACAGCCACTATGGAGAACAGTGTGGAGATTCCTTAAAAAACTGGAAATAGAACTGCCTTATGACCCAACAATCCCAGTGCTGGCATACACACTGAGGAAACCAGAATTGAAAGAGACACGTGTACCCCAATGTTCATCACAGCACTGTTTATAATAGCCAGGACATGGAAGCAACCTAGATGCCCATCAGCAGATGAATGGATAAGAAAGTTGTGGTACATATACACAATGGAGTATGACTCAGCCATTAAAAAGAATACATTTGAATCAGTTCTAATGAGGTGGATGAAACTGGAGCCTATTATACAGAGTGAAGTAAGCCAGAAAGAAAAACACCAATACAGTATACTGACACATATATATGGAATTTAGAAAGATGGCAATGATGACCCTGTATGCGAGACAGCAAAAGAGACACAGATGTATAGAACGGACTTTTGGACTCTGTGGGAGAGGGAGAGGGTGGGATGATTTGGGAGAATGGTATTGAAACATGTATGATATCATATAAGAAACGATCGCCAGTCCAGGTTCGATGCAGGATATAGGATGCTTGAGGCTGGTGCACTGGGGTGACCCAGAGGGATGGTACGAGGTGGGAGGGGGGTTCAGGATGGGGAACACATGTATACCTGTGGCGGATTCATGTTGATGTATGGCAAAACCAATACAGTATTGTAAAGTAATTGCTGTTAAGTCACTTCAGTCGTGTCCGACTCTGTGCGACCCCATAGATGGCAGCCCACCAGGCTCCCCCGTCCCTGGGATTCTCCAGGCAAGAACACAGGAGTGGGTAAAGTAATTAGCTTCCAATTAAAATAAATAAATTTAAATTAAATAATAAAAAGAATCTGCCTGCGATGCAGGAGACCCAGGTTCGATCCCTGGGTTGGGAAGATCCCCTGGAGAAGGAAATGGCAACTCACTCCAGCATTCTTGCCTGGAGAATCCCATGGACAGAGGAGCCTGGCGGGCTACAGTCCATTGGTCGCAAGTCAGACACAACTTAGCAACTGAAAGAGGAAAGAGAGATACATAGATATGCTATACTTTTTAGATTCTTTCCCACTATAAACTTATTGATGGACTCTTTGCAACCCCATGGACTATAGCACGTCAGGCTCCTCTCCAGGCAAGAAGACTGGAGTGGGTTGCCATTCCCTTCTCCAGGGGATCTTCCCAACCCAGGGACTGAACCCGCTTCCTCCATGTGGCAGGCAGACTCTTCACGCTCTGAGCTGAGAGGGAAGGCCCGTAGTTCCCTGCGCTTTACAGTGGCTCCTCACGTTTTATCTGTTTCGTATGTTTGGCCACCTGACGCGAAGCACCAACTCATTGCAAAGATGCTGATGCCAGGAAAAATTGAGTGAAGGAAGGGAAAGGGGCCACAGAGGCTGAGATGGCTGGATGGCATCATCAACTCAGTGGACTTGAGTTTGAGCAAACTCAGGGAGATAGTGAAGGACAGGGAAGTGTGGCGTGCTGCAGTCCATCGGATTCCAAAGAGCTGGACACAACTTCGCCACGGACCAACAATGAGTGAGGAGAACAAAGCGTGCCTACATATTCAGGCCTCGCTCATCCCCGTATCAGCGACTCCTAATTTACTCCCCTCTCTTCCCCTGGAATCTAGCTTTTTATGCTTCCAATCACTCAAGTCACAGTTATCTGATAGAGGCGGGGATAACTTCTGAGACGACGTGAACGTATGGCCACAGGGACAGGTGTGGGGGAGAGTGGAGGGCGGCTGTCAGCGCTTCTGGTTTCCGCTGCAGGTCTTGATGAGATGTATTTGCTCGACAGCGTTGTGCTGGCTTCTGCTGCACGGCAAGAGGGATCGGCAGTGAGTCTGCATACGCCCCTCCCTCGCGAGCCCCCCGCCCAGGTCCTCACGCGCACCGAGCAGAGCGCCCTGTGCTGAGCGGCAGCTCCCCGCCAGCTGCCTGTTGTTCCCATGACAGTGACCCCGTGTCAGCGCTGCTCTCCCGATTCCCCCAGCTCTCCTTCTCTGAAAGCGAAATGAAAGGGAAAGTCTCTCAGTCCTGTCCAACTCTTTGTGACCCAGGCCAGAATACTGGAGAGGTAGCCTTTCCCTTCACCAGGGGATCTTCCCAACCCAGAGATCGACCCAGCCGGGTCTACCATATTGCAGGCGGATTCTTTGCCAGTTGAGCCCCAGGAGAAGCCCAAAACCATTGCCAAAATCCGGGATTGAACCAGGGACCTTTAGGTCTTCAGTCTAATGCTCTCCTAACTGAGCTATTTCAGCTATGTTTTCTCCTTCTCTGCCTATATTTAAAAGCCCTGACAAGGAGAATAAATGGCTCCCCTCAGTTCAGTTCAGTCTCTCAGTCATGTTCGACTCTTTGCGACCCCATGGACTGCAGCCAGGCCTCCCTGTCCATCACCAACTCCCGGAGTTTACTCAAATTCATGTCCATTGAGTCAGTGATGTCATCCAGCCATCTCATCCTCTGTCGTCCCCTTCTCCTCCTGCCTTCAATCTTTCCCAGGATCAGGGTCTTTTCCAATGAGTTGGTTCTTAGCATCAGGTGGCCAAAGTATTGGAGTTTCAGCTTCAGCATCAGTCCTTCCAATGAATAATCAGGACTGATCTCCTTTAGGATGGACTGGTTGGATCTCCTTGCAGTCCAAGGGACTCTCAAGTGTCTTCTCCAACACCACAGTTCAAAAGCATCAATTCTTCGGCACTCAGCTTTCTTCACAGTCCAACTCTCACATCCATACATGACCACTGGAAAAACCATAGCCTTGACTAGACGGACCTTTGTTGGCAAAGTAAAGTCTCTGCTTTTGAAAATACTATCTAGGTTGGTCATAACTTTTCTTCCAAGGAGTAAGCATCTGTTAATTTCATGGCTGCAGTCACCATCTGCAGCAATTTTGGAGCCCCCCAAAATAGTCTGTCACTGTTTTCACTGTTTCCCCATCTATTTGCCATGAAGTGATGGGACCGGATGCCATGATCTTCGTTTTCTGAATGTTGAGTTTCCATGAACAGTATGCAATGGCTCCCCCTGGTGGTATTTTATTCTGAAAGCGGAAGGCAGTACAGACAGCTCCTGGCCGGCTGTTTTCTGAGCCAGAAAGTTCTTTTTCCTTTTCCCTCAGTTACGGTGAGAAACACGTAGCGGATGGACCATCTTACCCTTTTCTGATTGTGTTGCTCAGTAGTGTTAAATATATTTAGTGTTGGGGAACCAGTGTCCAGAACTTTATCCTCTTGCAAAACTGAAGCTCCACACTCATGTAACACCCCCCGTCCCCACTCTGCCCGCCTCAGTCCCTGGGACAGCTCTGTACTTTCTGTCTCTAAGGATTTGATTATACTAGATACCCAAGGTAAGTGGGACCACACATGATTTTCCTTTCTGTGACTGGCTTGTTTCACGCTGCCTAATGTATTTCAGTTAGCTTAACGTCTTCAGGTTTCATCTGTGCTATAGCATGTACCAGTCCACCCTAAAGAAAATCAACCCTGAATATTCATCGGAAGGACTGATGCTGAAGCTGAAACTCCAATGCTTTCGCCACCTGCTGCAAAGAGCTGACTCACTGGAAAAGACCCTGATGCTGGGAAAGATTGAAGGCAGGAGGAGAAGGGGACGACAAAGGATGAGATGGTTGGATGGGATCACCGACTCAATGGACATGAGTTTGGGCAAACTCTGGGAGCTGGTGATGAACAGGGAGGCCTGGCGTGCTGCAGTCCACGGGGTTGCAGGGAGTCGGACACGACTGAGCGGCTGAGCAACAGCAACAGAGCATGAGAATCCCCTTCCTCTCTGCAGCAGCTATTTTTGCACACATCTTCTCTCTCTTTCCTTTTTTGTTTAATCTAAGGGTTTTAGGGCATTTTGGGGTAATTTTATTTACCTTTTTATTTATTTTTGGCCGTGCTGGTCCCTCACTGCTACTTGCCTGCTTTCCCTAGCTGCAGCAAGCGGGGACCATGTTGCGTGATGCCCCGCTTCTCGCTGTGGTGGCTTCTCCTGCTGCAGAGCCTGGGTCCCAGGCACTCGGGCTGAGTCGTTGTGATGCTTGGGCTAGGTTGCTTCCGGGCATGTGGAATCTTCCCAGACCAGGGATCGAACCATTTTCCCTTTGATTGGGAGACAGTTCTCATCCACTGTCCCACCAGGTAAGTCCTGTGTTCTCTTTCTTGATTCGACACTTCACGGTATGTCAGGCAGCCCACTCCAGGGTGCTTGCCTGGAGAATCCCCTGGACAGAGGAGCCTGGTGGGCCGCAGTCCATGGGGTCGCAGAGAGTTAGCAAGCTAGCGTGCATCTATTTGGAAGTGGGGGTGTCAGTGTCTCCCTTCAATTTCTTCCTGGGCCGGCCACGTATACTTGTTTACGTGCATGGGCTGCGTACACGGGGTTCTATGGAGGAGAGAGCGGGAAACTGACGCTCTCGCTGGGCCGCCCCTAGCAGGGTGTTCTGGGTCTGGGTCTCAGAACCTGGCCATTGTTCATACTCCTTCCTTAATTCAACGTCTCCGTGTCTGGGAATTTATTCCAAAGAAATGACTCAAGGAGGAAAACAGTATTCACATCCAACAAGCTTGGAGCAGTGCATGGAGGCAAGGAGGGCGGTGCGGCGCTCATCCCCGTGAGGGAGCTGGCTCTGCGGGCAGCGGGCCCGACTGCCTCCAGCTGCCGCCCTGCCGGGCTCTGCTGCCCCGTTTGCCCCGGCTTTATGCTCTGCTTGGGAATAAGAAGGGCCTCTCTCAGAAAGTGGGCTTTAAGGGACTTCCCTGCAGCCCCAGCGTCTAGGACTCTAAGCTCCCAGTGCAGGGGCTGTGGGTTCGATCCCTGGCCAGGGAGCTAGATCCCCCATGCTTCAGCTAAGTGTTCGCGTGCTGAAACTCAAGATACCATGTGCCACCACGAAGGTCGAAGATCCCGCATGCTCCAGCTAGGACTCAGCGCTGCCAAATAAATCAATAAGCATATGAGAGACGGGAAAGTGGGCCTTAGGCTAAAACGTCAAGGATGAACACAACCTGCTCAGGCAAAGAGAGGGTAGAAGAGTGTTCCAGCAGATGGGCTGTTCGTAAGCCGGAAAAGAAGGAAGCTTCACCCTTTGACCTTGGTTACCAGGGGCTGTCCTTCCAAAGAACCCATCTTTTTTTCCACAGATGGCCCGAAAGATGCTTTCCCCTTGAATCTGTAAATGCTACTTCCAGCTGAAAATCTCTGGCCAGACAGGGCCCTCTTACCAAGGCCCTGGATCTTTTGAACAGACTTGGTAAGTGTTGGTGTCATGACTAAGGTGATCCGTCATTTTCTGGATGGTTAGGAAAAGAAAGAAAAAGAAGGGTCTCCAGAATACTAGGGAATCTATGCAAACAGAGCGCTTGTTCATTTCGGCCCTGGTGTAAATGTCACAGGGCAATGAAGTGGGGTTTCCACAAAAGAACACACATTCCTCCCTGCTTTGGTGGCCGGATGACACCTGTGTTAAAATTAGTCCACCTGGCCGCCAGCGCCTGAAGCTTGAACGGGCTGATCCTGTTTCTGTGGAAAAGGGTATCACAAACCTGGAGCAGCCCAAAGACGGGGGAGAGTCAAGACGTTGGGAGAGGGTCACAGAGCATCCCGTGTCTGAACAAACCTGGAAATAAATTCCTAGACGTTCAGGGCTGCCGGGGTGGGGGTCTGTGTGCAGTCTGTTCAGCCAGCGGTGTCTGCTTGAGCAGCTCGAGAACAGGAAGGTCATGACCTTCAGAGGCAACCCAATGTGTCCCTGATCTGCTCTGGATATTAGACTTGCGCTTTGCTTGATAGAAATTGGTCTCCTCGATGATTTCACGTCTCAGTCTCATATCTGGAGCCACGGTGAAAAATTACAATTTAAAATTTTTTGTTTTGTGTTGGTTAGAGCTGGTGCTCCGTTGTGTCCAAACCACAGACTGCAGCCCCCCGCCAGGCTCCTCTGTCCATGGAATTCTCCGGGCAAGCGTAGTGGAGAGGGTTGACATTTCCTTCTCCAGGGGATCTTCCTGACCCAGGGAGTGAACCGTGTCTCCCGCGTTCAGGCAGATCCACACTGATGTTTCCTTGTTGTTCACTTGCTCAGTCCCGTCCAACTCTTTATGACTCCATGGACTGCAGCACGCCAGGCTCCCCTGTCCTTCACTATCCCCAGAGTTTGCTCAAACTCACGTCAATGATGTCATCCGACCATCTTGTCCTCTGTTGCCCACTTCTCCTCCTGACCTCAATCTTTCCCTGCACTAGAGTCTTTTCCAGTGAGTTGGCTCTTCATATCAGATGGCCAAAATATTCAAGCTTCAACTTCTGCATCAGTCCTTCCAATGAATATTCAGGACTAATTTCCTTTAGAATTGACTGATTTGACCTCCTTGCAGTGCAAGGGACTCTCACGAGTCTTCTCCAACACCACGGTTCAGAAGCACCAATTCTTTGTCACTCAGCCTTCCTTATGGCCCAACCCTCACATCTGTACATGACTGTTGGCAAAGTGATGTCTCTGCTTTTTAATACACTGTCTAGGTTTATCATAGATTTTCTTCCAAGGAGCAAGGGTCTTTTAATTTCATGGCTGCAGTCACCATCCACCATGATTTTGGAGCCCAAGAAAATAGTCTCTCACTGTTTCCATTGTTTCCCATCTATTTGCCATGAAGTGATGGAACCGGATGCCATGCATGATCTTAGTTGTCTGAATGTTGAGTTTTAAGCCAGCTTTTTCACTCTCCTCTTTCACCTTCGTCAAGAGGCTCTTTAGTTCCTCTTCGCTTTCTGCCATAAGGGCAGTATAATCTGCATATCTGAGGTTGTTGATGTTTCTCCTGGCAATCTTAATTCCAGCTTGTGTTTCATCCATCCCAGCATTTCTCATGATGTACTCTGCATATGAGTTAAATTAGCAGGGTCACAATATATAGCCTTGACATACTCCTTTCCCAACTTGGAAACAGTCCATTCTATGTCCAGTTCTAACTGTTGCTTCTTGACCTGCATGCAGGTTTCTCAGGAGGCAGGTAAGGTGGTCTGGTATTCCCATCTCCTTAAAAATTTCCCACAGTTCCCACAGATAGTATAGTCAATGAAGAATAATTAGATGCTTTGGGGAATTCACTTGCTTTCTCTATGATGCAACCAAAGTTGGCTATTTGATCTCTGGTTCCTCTGCTAACGTCTTTAGCAGCATGTAACTGTGAGCCTGTCCCTTTGCGTGAGTTCTTCATCCAGCCTGATCGGGAACTCTTTGAATGGCAGGAGGGAAGGTGCTGTGCTCATCAGAATCATTTCCAGAGCTCAGTATCAGGCAGAAATCCAGCAGATGCTCTGTAAGCTTGCTGACTGGAGAAAACCAGGAGAGCTCTTGCGAGGCCTCAGGTATAGGAGTCAACTCTCAAATCCTTTCCAGTCACCTGCCCTTCTGGGATTCATAAATGCATTATTATTTCATGTGTGAAACAGTTTTAAGCTTCATTTTGCCTAGTATAATGCAATGATCAATACAACTCAGTTTTCATTGTTTCCAAATATTGGAGGCAAGCAGACAAAAAATAAAGATAAAAAGGAAGGGGAAAGGGGAGGTGGCAACACAGGGAAACCCTTAAGTCTCCAAGTTCCTTTCAGAGCCCTCAGAAACAGGGTGGAAGGGCTGCTGAAACGCATCCCAGCTGACGACAGAACGGGGCCTGATGGACAACGTGCTGCCCGGGAGCTGCTGTTGGACTTCACACAGCGCCTCCCCCTGAGACTGGCTTCCCTGGGACGCTGGGTCGCTGGGATCTCGTGGACACTGTGAGTCTTGTCTCTTGGACACTGGGTTGTCGTGATCTCGTGGACACTGTGAGTCACGTAGAACAAAGAGGTCTTTGTCATTATTTTGACTTCCAGAGAGCTCAGAGTAAATTTGGCTCCTTCTACAACATTCTTGCTGCTAAACTCAATCTTAGTTCCAACTTTTCAACACTTATGTTCCCTCTTTATTAACTCACTTTTTCAAAAGTTTACGAGATATGCATTTACATAAAATACCACATATTATTTTTAAAAAATAAAGAAATGGATAACAGAACTGAGCAGTTGTAGAGGGAAATTCACAAGGGTGAACCTGGTAAAATCTGAGCCCCAGCTTCCATGCCCACTCCTTATCTCAGCCACAGTCTCACTACCTGTAGCTTTAGACTTGGTCTAAACTATCCCGTACTTTACAGAAGACAGACTGGTGTAAACCAGATAGTCACTAGTTAGCTCATGGAGTTCCTCAGAATTTTACAATGAAAATTAATTTTAAATTTAATTTTAAAATTAAGATGTAGTTTTTAAAACAAGTTGGAGGTGCAAATAAAAATGGACTGTGTGTTTCTTGTCAATAGAATGTTGCAGCATTGAAAGGCCGGCAATCACGAAGTCATAGGCAAATAAATCAGCAAAGTTGGGGTTCCAAACTCAGGCTGGAGTTGGAGCTCGGCTGAGCGTCATGGTCCGGAGAGACCTGAGTAGAGAGAGCCGGAGACGAGATGCGAAAGGAAGAAGGCCTTTCCGTTCTCTCACTTCAGTCACTCATGTTCATTCTCTGGGCTTCGCAGGTGGCACCTGTGGCAAAGAACTCAATGCCCACGCAGGAGACGCAGGAGACGTGGGTTCTGTCTCTAGGCCGAAAAGCTCTCCAGGATTCTTGCCTAGAGAATCCCACGGACAGAGGAGCCTGGCGGGCTACAGTCCAGTCCAGTCAGTCAGTCAGTTCAGTCGCTCAGTCGTGTCTGACTCTTTGCGACCCCATGAATCATAACATGCCAGGCCTCCCTGTCCATCACCAACTCCCGGAGTTCACTCAGACTCACGTCCATCGAGTCAGTGATGCCATCCAGCCATCTCATCCTCGGTCGTCCCCTTCTCCTCCTGCCCCCAAATACCTCCCGGCATCAGAGACTTTTCCAATAAGTCCACTCTTCGCATGAGGTGGCCAAAGTACTGGAGTTTCAGCTTTAGCATCAGTCCTTCCAAAGAAATCCCAGGACTGATCTCCTTTAGAATGGACTGGTTGGATCTCCTTGAAGTCCAAGGGACTCTCAAGAGTCTTCTCCAACACAACAGTTCAAAAGCATCAATTCTTCGGTGCTCAACTTTCTTCACAATCCAAATCTCCCATCCACACATGACCACTGGAAAAACCATAGCCTTGACTAGATGGACCTTTGTTGACAAAGTAATATCTCTGCTTTTCAATATGCTGTCTAGGTTGGTCATAACTTTCCTTCCAAGGAGTAAGCATCTTTTAATTTCATGGCTGCAATCACCATCTGCAGTGATTATGGAGCCCCCCAAAATAAAGTTTGACACTGTTTCCACTGTTTCCCCATCTATTTCCCATGAAATGATGGGGCCAGATGCCATGATCTTTGTTTTCTGAATGTTGAGCTTTAAGCCAACTTTTTCACTCTCTTCTTTCACTTTCATCAAGAGGCTTTTGAGCTCCTCTTCACTTTCTGCTATAAGGGTGGTGTCATCTGCGTATCTGAGGTTATTGATATTTCTCCCGGCAATCTTGATTCCAGTTTGTGCTTCATCCAGCCCAGCATTTCTCATGATGTACTCTGCATATAAGTTAAATAAGCAGGGTGACAATATACAGCCTTGACGTACTCCTTTTCCTATTTGGAACCAGTCTGTTGTTCCATGTCCAGTTCTAACTGTTGCTTTCTGAGCTGCATATAGGTTTCTCAAGAGGCAGGTCAGGTGCTCTGGTATTCCCTCCTCTTGAAGAGTTTTCCACAGTTTATTGTGATCCACACAGTCAAAGGCTTTGGCATAGTTAATAAAGCAGAAATAGATGTATTTC
Source organism: Cephalophus harveyi (assembly GCA_006410635.1). NCBI lineage: Eukaryota > Metazoa > Chordata > Mammalia > Artiodactyla > Bovidae > Cephalophus > Cephalophus harveyi. Next base: position 14,777 of record SJYT01034602.1, read on the forward strand.
TGGAACTCTCTTGCATTTTCAGTGATCCAGCAGATGTTGGCAATTTGATCTCTGATTCCTCTGCCTTTTCTAAAACCAGCTTGAACATCTGGAAGTTCACGGTTCATGTACTGCTGAAGCCTGGCTTGGAGAATTTTGAGCATTATTTTACTAGTGTGTGAAATGAGTGCAATTGTGTGGTAGTTTGAGCATTCTTTGGCATTGCCATTCTTTGGGATTGGAATGAAAACTGACCTTTTCCAGTCCTGTGGCCACTGCTGAGTTTTCCAAATTTGCTGGCCTATTGAGTACAGCACTTTCACAGCATCATCTTTCAGGATTTGAAACAGCTCAACTGGAATTCCATCACCTCCACTAGCTTTGTTCGTAGTGATGCTTTTTAAGGCCGATGGGGTCACAAAGAGTCGGACACGACTGCAATGACTTAGCACGGACGCACATATTCATTCTTAAGGGGCTCCTAAGAAGGATGACCCTTTACGAAGTGGGGAAGATGAAAAACACAGAAGAAGAAAATATAGGAAAGCAATCATTGTGGCTTGAGTTAGGCAAAGATTTTTAGATATGGTGGCAAAAGGACCATTCATAAAAGTACAAATTAATAAGCTGAACATGGAAGGAAACCACAAAATTATTTTGAGCTAAAGGTCGGTAAGAAGCAGCAAACACAGAAGCAGCTCCTGCTTTTCTGCCTAAGGGCAGGATTTAAGTTCTACTTTTTCTAAGTCAGACTCTTATCAGCCCAGAGATGGCACCAGAGGAATCTGCAGGTAAACTTTACTCCATTAGTTTTCCTTTCAACACACATCTATTTACCTTCCCACAGTTTGCTCACCTCGGAAGCCTAAGCTTTTGTTCATCCGGTCATTTCTCTACAGATATATTATTATTGCTGAAGACGCTACAGAAATTGGAATTTTAAGGCACCATTTTGAATTACTTTTGGTCCAGTTTTCTCCTGAGTAGAGTGCAGTACATGCTGTAATAAACTGCTTAAAAAAAAAAAAAGCTTCAGCTGAAAATCTAAGGTGGGCAGAAGTAATGTTTTGCCTTCCCTACAACTTCATCAAAGTTTAAAAACTGGGCTGAGAGGAGATGGACCCAAAGCTCTGAAACATAAAATTCATATGAATCTGGGGTCAGCAGACATGGCCCACGGTCTGGGACCTGTTTTTTGTCAATAAAATTTCATCGGAACGTGGCCACACCCATTTGTTTATGTGTCACCTATAACTGTCGATTTTATAAAACTGTGGACCCTAACATGTCACCACCTCACAGCTTAAAATTCCCAGTGCTTTCTCTTTGCAGTATTGATACCCTTTAGCCAAAGACCAGTCTGCAATGGCAGAGTCGAACAGTTGCAACAGAGGCCTTGTAACACAAAAGCCTAAGATACTTAACATTATAGTCTTTAGGAAACAGTTTGTTAACCCTTCATATAAAGCACAGAATGTCCAACGGACGCCCAGAGCTATTGAGCCCTTCAGCACTAGAGTGACTGAGGACGGAGGTTGCCAAGCACCCCGTCCTTGTCGTGCTCCCCCACTTCCCTGCAGCCCGGAGTGCCTCTCCCCTGGAATCCAGGCCCCCTCCGAGCTAGCCCAGTGTGTCATTTCCGTGAAAGCATTAGGGAAGCGTCGGTGTGAACAGTGACCACCCTGGCGCACACCAGCTCCCCTTCTCTTCATCTCTGTCTCTGGCTGCGTCCCTCCTCTTGTCCCGGTAACCTTGGCTGAGCATCCCCCTTATTCCAGGGAAGACGCAGCCTGGGCCTTCACGGAGCCCCGCTGCCAGAAGAGCCGAGACACGGCCACGGATGACACCGGGCAACGCGCTGAGGGATGCAGCAGCTCCGGGAAGAGAGAGTGCGGCCGCAGCTCACCGACGGAGCAAACCTCTGAGGCCTTGGAGTCAGCGCGGCGCTTTAAGCGGGGTCCCGCAAGGTCCTCCCGTGCGGCGCGGGGGCCTCTGCTCAGCGCGGCGTCAGCCTGGATGGGAGGGGAGCTGGGGGAACAGATGCGTGCATGCGTGTGGCTGAGTCCCTCCACTGTTCACCTAAAATTGTCACAGCGTTGCTAATCCGCTATATCCCCGTACAAAATTTTTTTTAATTTAATAAAAATGTATGGCTTTTATTGAAGGCAGGAGGAGAAGGGGACGACAGAGGGTGAGATGGCTGGATGGCATCACCGACGTGCTGGACGTGAGCCTGAGTGAGCTCCGGGAGTCGTGATGGACAGGGAGGCCTGGCGCGCTGCAGTCCACGGGGTCGCAGGGACTCGGACACGGCTGAGCGGCTGACCTGGACTGAACTGATGGCTTCTGTATTCAGATCGTGCGGTCTGAATCGCAGCTCGCCAGTTCCCAGCTCTGCCACTCTCTTTCTGAACTTCAGTTCTCTCCTCCGGGCAGCAGAAACGACAGTGGCCTCCAGAGCGGCGGGTCGCGGGGGCGAGACGGGCCGCCTCGCGCGCAGCGCCCAGTTCAGCGCCGCGCTCGCTGCGGTTCTCGGCAGGGTCCTCACGGCAGGCAGCTCGGTAACCGCCGCCGTGGTGACACCGGCGATGTGCCGCGAGGGCGGCGGAGGGAGAGGGACGGGACTCGGTGCACACACAGAGAGGCCTCACGAAGAACGCCGTCTGTGACCCGGGTGCTGGAGCGAGACCGGCAGCCGGTCGCGTGGAAAGGGAGGGGTGGGTACAGGGAGGATAAAAGGACACACAGAGACCCTTCTTGCAGGCGGCAAATTTGCCGAAGATGGGAAATGCAGCACAGGGTGGTTTTCTGATGCACCCTCAGGCTGCTCCAGCAGTTGTGACCGTCAGAGTAAGAGGGGGGGTCTGCGCTTGGACGTGGACAAGGGGACCCTTTCAGGTGCCCTTAGGACAGAGGCAGGAGAACAAGCCTGACCCCGGGGGTTACTTTTCCTCTCCTTGCTTCTTGTCCAGGTCTCGTTTATGGTGGCTTTGAAGAGGGTGTCTGGTCTAAGCCGAGGCCCTCGAGGTGGAGCCCCAGCTTCCCTTCCAGCTTCCTTCTCCCCCACCCCTTGCACCCTGCTTCTGTGCGGCACACTCAACGCATTTAAAAAGCAGGCTTCCCATCTCCCACGTTACCCCTGGCAGCTTAGCCGGTAAAGAATCCGCCCACCACGCGGGAGGCCCCAGTTCGATGCCCTGGGCGGGAAGATGCCCTGGAGAAGGGATAGCCTACCCACTCCATTATTCTTCGGCTTCTCTGATGGCTCAGCTGGTTAAGAATCTGCCTGCAGTGCGGGAGACCTGGGTTTGATCCCTGGGTTGGGAAGATCCCCTGGAGACGGGAAAGGCTCCCCACTCCAGTGTTCTGGCCTGCATAGCCCATGGACTGTACAGTCCACGGGGTCCCAGAGAGTTGGACCCGACTCGTAGACTTTCGCTTTACTTCCCTTCATGTTCCGCCCAGCGTCTGCAGGCACGGATGCTCCGCCCCGCCTGTGTGTTCCTTCTCTCCCTGGTTGGAGGGTGCTTTGCGGTCTCTCCCTCTTTCTGGGGCTCACTAGTCTTATCACCATCTTCCCACACCAAGCCCTCTGTGTTGGTCTTCAGAGACGTTCTCTGTGCTCCATCCCCACTGCCACTTTTAATTCAGCTTTTCTATCATCTGGATTTTTCTGCTTGTTTCTGGTCTTGCCCCCATAGACCCATCTGTGCATAGTGGTTTGATGGCTAATTTTAAAAATGCAGACCCTAACATGTCACTTTGCAGCTGAAAACTTTTCCAGTGCTTTCTCTTTGCAGGGTTGCTGTTCTTTAGCCAAAGACCACCAGAACAACACCTGGAGTAACCAAAGCCGGGTTTATTGGCTTGTTGCAACAGGCACCTCAAAATGGATGTTTGGGGGGGAGGTTTGAAGCCATAGGCCTTGGCCTTGGGTTGGTTAGTTTGGGGAAGGATTCGATCAGGGGTCGTGTGTTCTGGAATTGGAGTCTGTTAGAAAGCAGGGCCGGTTCTGTGACTGATATCTTGGTCGTTTTTATCTGGAAGGAGCCACCCTTGGTTAGCCACATGGAAGTGCTCGTCACACGCTGACTGCTGTCAGAGCTGGCGGTCAGCCCGCTGTCTGTGGCCAGCAGTGCAGGGAAAGCTCAGCTCCCTGTCCTCATAGAATCTTATTGTTAGGGGTGGAGGAAGAAAGTAGCCCTGGTGTCCAGGGATGTCCAGAATCGAAACGATGATCCCCCAGCACCGTGATATTACAGGTTGGTCTGGGGCTCACAGCCAGTGACCCTACACGTTTCAACAATCTCACAGAGTTGAAACCTCAGGCAGAGCCATCCTGAGCCCGTGATACACGCCACAGAATGAGGTCACTGCGTGGATTTTTCTAATCACACACAAAAGTAAGATCGCTGTGCCATTGACAAAATAACCAGTTCTGGACTTGCCTCACTTTCTTTCCTTCTAAAATATGTTTATTTATTTATTTGGCTGCACCTTCTCGCTCACATAGACAGACTTTATGTTTTCCTTAAAACTTTCTTGAAGTTTGGCGTTGCAGACACATTTTTCCCCGAGAAGCTAAGCAATTACCTTTTTATCTGGTGGCACGTGAGGCCTCCCGCCTTCGCTGTGGTGCGAGGACTTCTTAGTTGTGGTGGGTGGGAGCTAGTGTCCGGACCAGCCAGGGAGCCCGGGCCCCCTGCGCCCGGAGCTGGGTGGCTTTGCCCCGGACCACCAGGGAAGCCCCAGCTCGCTCCTACCTTGTGAGAGCATCCAGACCAGAGCAAACCTCTGATTCCTTCCGCCCTCCCCCGAACCCCCCAGCCAAAGCCTGCATGCTACGCCAGGCCCTCTCCAGCAGTGTCTTGAGGACGGGACGCTCCTTCCTCCTCGGCATCGGCATCTGCGGGTAACGCTCCCTTTGACGTCGGTGCTTTCCCTGCAGGTCTCCTGGCGGCCGGCTGGGGTCAGTATTCAGGTCTCGGGGGACATAATCAGCTGAGAAAGGCCTTGATGGCTTCCCTCTCAGGAATCCTGCATCGCGTCTGCAAGCTTCCGTGTACATTTCATCGCTCCCTTGGTCATATTATCATCGCCCTTTAGAGGCCGCCTTTTAGCATGTTACCTTCGCCTTTGACTGTGCTGGACGTCGGTGCACATGGGCTCTCTCTGCCGACGGTGCGGGCTTCTCGCTGTGCTTGCTTCTCCGCTGCAGACCGCAGGCTCAGAGGCAGGCTCAGGAGTGGTGCCCCTGGGCTTACTGACCCTGGGCCCGTGGGATCTTCCCAGACTGGGAAGGGAACCTGTGTCCCCTGAACTGCTGGGCAGATGCGTAACCACTGGACCCACCAGGGAAGCCCCTCGGTCGTATCACACTGCCTGCCTTGCCCCACCTGAACGCCGGGTCTAAGGGAGCAGGGAAGCCTCTAACATTTGCACAAAGAGCCGGACGTACCTTACCGGGAGCAGAGGCGCATCTTTTTAACGAATCTGTCTCCGGCAGCTCCCACCTCTGATTGCTGTCTGAGTCTGTTTTCTAAAACAAAGGGCAGATACTGGCGCTACCCATCTTCACAAACGTTCCCTAGAGTCCTTCTTCAAGGCGCCATCCACTTGCTCCTCTTGCCGAACCTCCCACTGGGGCTCTTGGAGAACCTCGAGCTGCAGGCATGGAGAACATTCTGGAACATGCCACATGTCTTCTGGCGGCCAGACCTTGACAAGGGCTGCTGCTTCTATCTGAGATGTTCTTGCCCATCCCCTACCCCGCCCCCTCCCCACCAGCTTATACTTTTTCCTGAGGGCAAAATCCTGGTCATTTTTCAAAGCCTGGCTTGCAAAGAGCCTCTTTGAAGCAGCTCTGCACCCTCCCTTCCTCACGGCTCCTCCAGGCCTCGGTTAGACTCTGGAAGGACTGAATCTGCAGCCCACTTTCTGTTGTCTTTTCTCAGGAGGACATGCGTGTTTCCGGGGCAGGGGACCATCAATCCTTCATGCCTCTGTTTCTCCAGCTGTAACACCGGAACCTCAGCACCTACCTCACCGGGTTCTTGGGAGGTGCCTGCCACTCTGGGTGTGAAAGAGTGAACACATGCAGAGGGACCGCCCAGAGGCTCCCTAAGGCGAGGCCGGTCTGATGGAGAAGCTGGGGAGCCCAGTGCAGGATGCCGGGACCAAACCCGTTCTCCCAGTGCACAGCTGGGGCAGCGGCTGCGCCTCTGGCTTCCTTGGGCATCTTTTGTTTGCTTTGTATTCACTTATTTTTGGCTGCCCTGGGTCGCCACTGCTGCGTGAGGGTCTCTCCCTCATTGCCGGCAAGCAGGAGCTTCTCTTCATTGCGGTGCAGGCTTCTCATCGCGGTGGGCGGCTCCTCCGGTCGTGGGGCACCGGCTCTAGGGCGCCAGGCCGTCAGGAGGTGTGGGCATACACTCACTTGATCTGCGGTGTGCGGGATCTCTCTGGACCGGGGGTCGCACCCGTGTCCCTGGCATTGCAAGGCAAAGATATTCTCAACCCCTGGACCACCAGGGAAGTCCTCCTGCGCGGTGTTTAATGATGCGATGAAACTAAGTGAAGCGTGCGTCCCTCCCGTGTGAGGAGGAGGGAGCTGCTGCGCGGCAAGATGACTCCAGGTCTATGCGTGCTTTAGCGCGACCTGGGGGTGTCTCGGGTCTTCCCTCTAGCTCAGGTGGTAAAGCGTCTGCCTGCAATGCAGGAGACCTGGGTTCGATCCCTGGGTCAGGAAGATTCCCTGGAGGAAGGCATGGCTACCCACTCCAGTATCCTTGCCTGGGGAAATCCACGGACAGAGGAGCCTGGTGGGTCACAGGGTCAGGCACTGAGCGGCTGACACTGCTCCTGGAGGGTGCCTTGGTTTGCATGCTTCCTGGGCTCTTTCCACGCATCCCCAGAACGTGTCTGATGCTTCTGGAAGCCGTCTTTTGGATGCAGTGGGCAGCCTGGTCTCAGCTCTCCAGGGAGGTGGGTGATTTCCTGGAGGCTCTGCGTGAAACCACATCGGCCTCTAGTGGCCAAAGGCCCACAGTGCAACAAGCCGGGTGACGTCTAGACTGGCCAAACGACCCCTAGGAAGCCGCCGGGACTTATCCCTGAGACGCTTGCAGAGCTGTCTTCTCACCAAGAAATCTGCCATTAGTCCAAGCTGTTGGAGGCGTTAAGTATACTCGATGTTCGCATGTCACTGACAAATACTTTCAGATACTCAAATGTGTCTGCGCTGTATAAAATCCTGTGAAGTGAGTTGTTATTGCCATTTCAGCTCAGGAGAAACGGACTTGCTCCCGAGTTTGGGAACTTAGTACAGTGTGTTGCAGAGACTGTGTAAAGTCTGTCACTGGCTGTGTGCAAGGAGAGTGAATCACAGGGAGGAAGAATGGATATTTCAGGCTAGAGCCATCTTGATGCCTGGGGGTCCCACGGCAGCCGGGTGTAGTGGGGTGAGCTTTGGAGCCTGAACTCTCCAAACCTCTCGTATACCAGAGCAGGGAACTCGGACAAGTTAACACCCGCTGGTGTTTGCCCTGTTAGTGAAAGTATCTCAGGGGAGTTGCTGTTCAGTCGCTAAGTCCTCTTCAACTCTTTGTGGCCCCACGGACTGCAGCACACCAGGCTCCTCTGTCCCGCTGTCTCCCGGAGTTTGCTCAAATTCCTGTCCACTGAGTCAGTGATGCTGTCGAACCGTCTCATCCTCTGCCGCCCCTTCTCCTCTGCCTTCGGTCTTTCCCAGCCTCAGGGGCTTCGGAAGGCGGACTCAATGGCGTGAAGCAGCGCAGAGGCGTCTGGCGTGAGTCTGTGCAGCACCTCCTTCCATGTGACTGAACATGTGGATAAAAACGCAGAATCTCATAGGCGTGTTTTAATATTTTCCACCGTGGATTTTCCTCAACTTGGGTTCTGCCTAAGGTTTCTTCTGCTGCATGTAAAGCTGGATAAAAGAAAATCTCCGTCAGCTGCAGGCAAGATGGTAAATGTAGGGGAAATCGACCTTTTTGAGGCTGCCTGGCCGGCCTTGGGAGCTGTGCCCAGTGGCCTGGCATCACAGAGCTTTACCCAGCACGCTCGAGTGAGCCTGGCCCTGGCCAGAGGGATTACGTTTCATCCCGTGTTGAAATCACTTGAAATTCCCCCTGTTCATCCAGATACAAAAATAAAAGCAGCAACTCGTGGTCTTGCTGAGCCAAAATCTTTATTGTTAGCCGTTCCTGAATCCCTTATTCTTTCATTTTGGCAGCCATCTGCCAAAAATAGACTGTTGTCAAAATAGGGTATTTTAAGAACCACGTGCGTGCAGATTTTCATACCCCACACCCCACACGTATTTCATCAAAAGATCAAATTATATTTTTATCATTTTTATCTGTAGACCTTAGAGTTCAATAGAAGCTTCTGAATGAAATGATGACTTTCTTTTTTATCATCTTCACTTTTTAAAAACTATTTGGCTGCGCCAGGGGTTCAGTGCAGCACACGGGGTCCTCGGTCTCCACCGCGGCATGCAGACTCTTTGGTTGCGGCATGTGGGATCTAATTCCAGGACCCGGGGTCAAAGCCAGGCCCCCTGCGTTTGGAGCTTGGACTCTCAGCCACTGGACCATCAGGGAAGTCCCTCGTTGGCACTTTTTAAATGTACTGCCATCTGGGTGGCTCATTCTTGGGTCTGAGGCTTGAAGCTGAGGCAGGATGAGAGGCATCCTTTTATAAATGCCCAGGCCCCAACACTCATACAGACACACACACAGATGCATCAGCTGGAGTGACAGCCACATCTTTCTTTTTCCCCCTTTTTCTCTTCACCAATCCGTTTCTCATCCCCCTGCTTCCTGCATTTCTATTTTACCCAAGAGAAAGAGAAGGCGCCCAGCTACGTCATGAGCTGAGGGTTCACAGACAGAAATCCTCCTAAATGACTTTTCAGCTGTTTACCGGTCCTGTCCCTCTTTGACCAGCGGTCACAACAGTGAGTCACCCATCGGGCTTGAATCCACAGCCGCCTGACTCCCGGGCTGCGACCTCACACTTTCCATTTGTATTAAAACTCTCACTTCCCTCGAACCTGACTGTCTTAATGTCAATTTCCTTCCAGGCCTGGACTTTCAGTTTGTGCTAATTTTTGAGTCTTTTTCCAAATTACCTTCGGAAATCAATGCATGAAGAATTTGCCAGCTCTCATCCATGCAGCTCCTGGACAGGCTCAGGAGCCTGTCCCCACAGAGAGGCCTTCTCTGGCGGGAGTGTTCATTTCTTTACTTCTGCCTGCCGGGTCTTCACTGCCGCATGCGGGCTTTTCGTTGCGGGGAGAAGGCTCCTCTGGCTGTGGAATGCAGGCTTCGGTGTCTGGTAGCACGTGGGATCCTAATTCCCTGACCAGGGATCGAACCCATGCCCCCTGCATTGGAAAGTAGATTCTTCACCACCTGACCATCACGGGAGTCCCAGTTCTCTTCACAAAATAGGAGTTGGGGGCTGGGAACTGAAATTTTGCCTTCTCAGACCTTATTAAGCCTGGTGCTCTGTGATGACCTGGAGCCGTGGGCTGGGGTGCAGGGTGGGAGGGAGGTTCAAGAGGGAGGGGTCGTCTGCACGCCTATGGCTGATTCATGTTGATATATGGCAGAAACCAACTCAACATGGTAGAGCAATTACCCTGCAATTAAAAATAGATTTAAAAGAGGCCTTATTATATGTAGCATTATATATATGTACTGGAGAAGGCAATGGCACCCCACTCCAGTACTCTTGCCTGGAAAATCGCATGGATGGAGGAGCCTGGTGGGCTACAGTCCACGGGGGTCGCTAAGAGTCCGGCACGACTGAGCGGCTTCACTTTCACTTTTCACTTTCCTGCATTGGAGAAGGGAATGGCAACACACTCAGTCAATTTCCTTCCAGGCCTGGACTTTCAGTTTGTGCTAATTTTTGAGTCTTTTTCCAAATTACCTTCGGAAATCAATGCATGAAGAATTTGCCAGCTCTCATCCATGCAGCTCCTGGACAGGCTCAGGAGCCTGTCCCCACAGAGAGGCCTTCTCTGGCGGGAGTGTTCATTTCTTTACTTCTGCCTGCCGGGTCTTCACTGCCGCATGCGGGCTTTTCGTTGCGGGGAGAAGGCTCCTCTGGCTGTGGAATGCAGGCTTCGGTGTCTGGTAGCACGTGGGATCCTAATTCCCTGACCAGGGATCGAACCCATGCCCCCTGCATTGGAAAGTAGATTCTTCACCACCCGACCATCACAGGAGTCCCAGTTCTCTTCACAAAATAGGAGTTGGGGGCTGGGAACTGAAATTTTGCCTTCTCAGACCTTATTAAGCCTGGTGCTCTGTGATGACCTGGAGCCGTGGGCTGGGGTGCAGGGTGGGAGGGAGGTTCAAGAGGGAGGGGTCGTCTGCACGCCTATGGCTGATTCATGTTGATATATGGCAGAAACCAACTCAACATGGTAGAGCAATTACCCTGCAATTAAAAATAGATTTAAAAGAGGCCTTATTATATGTAGCATTATATATATGTACTGGAGAAGGCAATGGCACCCCACTCCAGTACTCTTGCCTGGAAAATCGCATGGATGGAGGAGCCTGGTGGGCTACAGTCCACGGGGGTCGCTAAGAGTCCGGCACGACTGAGCGGCTTCACTTTCACTTTTCACTTTCCTGCATTGGAGAAGGGAATGGCAACACACTCTAGTGTTCTTGCCTGGAGAATCACAGGGACAGGGAGCCTGGTGGGCTGCCGTCTATGGGGTCGCACAGCGTCGGACACGACTGAAGCGACTCAGCAGCGGCAGCAGCGGCGGTGGCGGCAGCATATGCATGCACAAAACACGGTCAGCCCCTTCCTTAGTCCACTTCATCCATTTCAGATAAGCAAGATGCAGTATCTACACATTCAGATCCACGCGTTTATGTCTTTGTTATCATGGACAAGTGCCCATTTCCCCTTTATCCTTTTCTAAGAAGTCTGTCCGTTTCCTGCAGGAGAAAGCGACACACAGCTCCTCCCACGCTGCCGGGGAACGCCCTCAGAAGACACGCTACTTTCGTGACCTGATCTTTCTACCTCCTCCCATCCAGTAGTTAGGACTTACACCTTTCCTGGACCTGCTGCCACTTCAAACGTGCGTCTAGTAGGTAAAAATTCCTCCAGGTGCGACTCAGCAGAGCTGAGGCCACCCTCCACTGGCGTCTGAAACTCCTGCGGATGTCTGCCCTGCCACGTCTGCTCCCGGGCGTCCGGTGGCTGACGCCACGCTCCCGGTGCAGGGGCCCAGGCTCGCTCCCTGGTCGGGGAACAAGATTCCGTAGGCCCCCCTAAAGACCCGCATGCACCATGCAGACCGGAGGTCCTGGGCACCGCACAGGACCCGAAGAAGCCAGACAGATAGATACATTTTTAAAACTGCACAGGGACTCCCCGGCAGTCCAGTCGTTAAGACTTCGCCTTCCAGCGCAGCGAGTGTGGGCTCCATCCCTGGCTGGGGAGCTAAGCAAGAGCCCGCGTGCCTCCTGGCCAAAAAACCGAAACTTAAAACAGAAGCAATACTGTAAGGATTTCAATTAAGGCTTTAAAAATGCCTTAATTGAAATCCTTACAGTATTGCTTCTGTTTTAAGGCAGCCAGCCCGCTCTGACTCGCGGTCTTTTAAGAAGAAAAGAAGGCCCAAGGAAGTAAGCCAAACTGATCTGAGCCCCGCCGCTGAGCGTGCATCCATTGGCGTTGTGAAGTGAGCGACACCCGGGAACTTCTGATGCCCCGTCCGCTCGATCGCAAGCCCGGATTAAGTGGCCTTTCCTGCCACACCCGCGTCCACGAGTCGGTGCTTTTCAGAGTTCTCTCAAGAACATGACGGGCAGAGCCGTGCCCTTTGCTGAGACGCAGGAAGGCCGTGCCGCGCGGCCTCAGCAGCTCCGCATTCCCACGGGCACACCGCGGGCCTCGCGCCCGCCGCGTGGCCGAGGGCGAGCGCGGCTGCTGGAGGATCTCGGCTGTTCCTGTTCAGGGAGGCCTGGGCTGGGGGCCCGCGTCGCTCACTGCGGTGCTGACTGCGGCCGCCTGGGGCAGCCTGGGGACGCTGTGCCCGCGCCCACACTCAAGGGCATCAGCGGGTGTTGGAAAGGCCCCGCGGGCCCGCGCGCCGCCGGCTTCCAGGCGCCTGGCGGACGATCCGCGGGTCTCCGCGCTCCCCTCCTCGCCGAGCACCGGCGGCACGTGCTGGCGCTGCCTCGAGCGCCCTCGGGACAGGCTGCGGGCTGTGTCCCCAGCCCCGGGACGCCGAACACGGCCGCCCTCCCCAGCGGGCGAAGAGGGGGCGAGCCCGAGGCCGCACCCCGGCCTCTAAAGGGAAGCGCGCACAGGCCTCGGGCCGCGAAACGTCTGGGTCCAAACTCAGGGTGCCGTCTGCTAGGCGGGTAACCCTGAACAAGCTGTGCCCACTTCTGCGAGCCTGTTTCTCATCTGCCAAGCGGAGACCCCACCGCCTCCCTCAGCGGGGCCGTGGGAGATCATGATTCACGCAAAGCCCCTGGCAGGGCGCTTCGATACAGCAGATACTCACCGCCTGCTAAGCACAATCTTTATTATCCGAGAGCTTGAACTGGCGGGAGTCCATGATTTTTAATTCACTATTTCAGTCTTCTCAGAAGAGTCATCCACGACTGGAGTTAAAAAATACATTTATCCTGTGAGGCTGTTACACGCCTGCAGAGGTTGTTCAGTGGGTAGGAAAGATGGGAACACTGCGGTGGGGGGATGCTGCCTCTGCCCAGGATAAACCTGTGTGCCCACCACTCGTTTATGGCACACGCACGCACACACACACGCATGCACCCCAGAATAAACCTGCATGCCCACTGTTTATGGCACATGCGCATACACACACACACTCACACTCACCCCAGAATAAACCTGTATGCCCACCATTCGTTTATGGCACGTGTGCACACGCACGCACACACACACACCCCAGGATAAACCTGTATGCCCACTATGTTTATGGCACACGCATGCACACACACACGCGTGCACCCCAGAATAAACCTGTATGCCCATCACTCCTTTATGGCACACGTGCGTACACACACACACACTCACGCTCACCCCAGAATAAACCTGCAGGCCATCTGTCCGTGTCTCTAACCCTGTGAAAACGGTTGTGGTTTTAGAGGATTTCGAAGCTGAGACTGGGTGACTGAGGCCTCAGAGAACAGCGTCCATCCATCGGGAGAGAAAGCGAGCGAGGGGCGCAGGCGCTACACTGTCTTGGCCTTGGTGGCGCCACGGCTGCCGCGTGCGGGGACCCCACTTTGTCGAGAGATGGTCCGCAGGTCATGCACGGACCTCACCGTCCACCGAGAAAGCTCTTGCAGCACCTTCAGGCCCCAGAGCTTCTTCTCAAAGAGACCAGCGTCCCCAGCGAGAAGGGGCGGCCCGCCGGCCTCCCTGGGAGGCACCCTGTGCTCCAGCAGCGCCATCAACTCTTCCAGCTGGTACGCGAAGGCCGCCACCTGGAGGAGGACGGCGTGTATCGCCTGGTGGAAGTCGTCTTCAGCCCGGGTGAAGTGTGCCCGCTGGTCTTCCAACAGCCGGGCCAACATCCCGTGGAAGGCGCGGTAGGCCTGGAGGTTCTCCTGGAGCCGCTCCGCCTCAGTCAGCTCGCTCCATCTGCTGGAGCTGGCCGTCGGCACACCTTCCAGAGAGTCCAGGTTCACGTTCCCGTTCAGACCCTGATGCTTCATCTGGCCAAGAATACAGAGAAACGTCACCCCTCCCGCAGTCACTCCAGCGTTCTCACGTCCCCTCTAAGTCCCACACACATGCTACTCACTTCCCTGGTCAAGGGTCCAGACTAAAGATTGTATAGAAAATAGTCTACAAGAGGAATTCTTCCTTTAGGATCCGTGACTGGCGTTAGGAAGACCTTATTCTCCCAGAATTTATACACACTGCTTGGACTACCTGTTCAGTTTTCTTGGGAGAATCCATAGCTTTTGCTAGGTGCCAAGGGCTGAAAGCCACTGCCTGGCCTAGAATAGCTTTTCCTCCCTACTTGACACTCCCTGCTGGCACCTAGAATATGACCATCATACTGGAGTTTAAGTCTTTTAAATATACCTAAAGATACTGGCCGTGCCTAAGCAGCTCTAAAATACAGCCTTGACAGAACTGTCCTAATGGCCCTCTCCACTGCCCTCTCTCACTGGTGAGGACAGTCACTTATTAGAGAAGCCAATAGCTATATATATAAAATTTGTATTTTAAAGTCTGATTTCTGAATGCTGGGGCTTTAGGAAGATAAACCCACCCTCCAAGAACTTAAATTGAGAGCTCCACGGGAGCGTGCAGTTCCCACAGCAGGTCCTAGGTGGGGACTGACGGCAATCTTCCTCTACAGAAAATGCACCCCATGATGAGCTCCTTAAGAATCGGACACTTCCCCAGTTCCCCAGGGTTTCTTCCAGGAGACTTTTTTTTTTAATAGGTCACCATTCTATTTAGACACACAAACACTTCTGATTGTATAGGGTCCTAATACTATAATAGGAAAAATTGGTTGGTTTATACTGCTCTTCACCCAGCTCTATACACCTCACTCAGACTTGTGTTTACATAGTTAAAAAAAGTCAGAACAACGTATATATGAAGAACCCAAACTTGGGAGGGCTCATGGTTCATCTACTCTGGAAGAATTCAGACAGGTATTCAAACTAGCAACAGCCTCCAAGACATACAGACAAATCTACCTAGAACCCCATGTATACTTTGTTATTTAAAGAACATGTTTCCTAAATAGCATATAGAAAAAAACGTCTTAAAGGACTTTTCTTAGGGAAAGGGCCATGCCACACGACAGGCGCCCAGTGTACAGGCGGCTGCTTGCTTAGGGCTCCTGTAACCGGTAACGGGGCGGAAATATGACGACGGGCGGGGTCAGAAGAGATTAAGTGAAAATAGACAACAGCAAGGTCACAACTTACGTAAGAGTCCACCAGAGCAGTCAGGTCTGAACGGATCTTCCGTGCTAGCCAGATGGAGCGGCTACACAGGTCCCGGCGGTGAGGGGGCAGCAGCGAATGCTCCGCGAAAGCCATCCCAACCCAACGGCCGGGCCCAGCAACCAAGGCAGCTGGGTCTGTCTGTGCACTGGTCCCAATCAGAAATGTGCCTCGCGCGCCAAACGCACTGGGCATCTCTCTCCTGACGGGACTGTGCACCCCCACCCCCGGCCTGGCTCGGAGGCGGCAGCCAAGTCCTGGCTGTGGACTTTTGCGCCTGTGGAATCGAAGGCCCCTTCTCAATCGGCTTTTTGTCCTGCAGCGTCCGCCTCCATCCCTCTCCTCCTCAGTGCCTCGTGTACTTGTTTTCATGGCATTGTTTTGCTTTGCACTTAGCAACAAGGTCGCTGTCACACTCCTCTCAGGACGCCCCTGCCTACTGTGACTTATTTCATACACACGTACAATCAGCCCATCTTACCACCACCCACCCTGCGCTCCCAGGTCCTTCTCTCTCCCCTTCGGCCTGGTATACAATAATACTGTTACTATTACGGACACAGCTGCCATTGATTAAGCATCTACCCTAGGCCAGACATGGTTTAAAGCCTTTATTTGATCTTTAGAATAGTTCTACAAGATAAAGTTCTCTTTATTTTACATATGAAATGCAGGCTTAGAGAAGACACTTCATGTGCACAAAATCCAGTACCTAGGTTCAAAATTTAAATATAGGCCTTTGATTCTACAGCTGTTTCTCCCACTGACTTTCCAATTTCATTCTTTGGCTGGTTCGTATTTTGTTCAAGAGACAAAGTTTACATGGAAGAGATCCTGTAAAAATACAGCACTTTTCCCTACTCCCATCTTTTGGCTCTGAGTTTAAAAATTGAATTTGCACTTGGTTACAGTCAGCTAAGGGAGCATCACTATCATCTCAATCACAGTGCACCCCTTGTAGCTTCCAGGATGAGGCAGGGACTGTTTAGGCCTGTTCTCTTCCAAAGGACAGGAAACACGCAAACCTGACTGGGTAACATTTCTGAGGCAGTCTTACTCAAGTGACAACATGCTTTTCTTCTTCTTCCTTATCCCAGTCATACCACATTGCTTCTTAACAAAATGAAAATTCTGAATAAAATCCCTAACAGAATGAGCGGGACTGTGCAGCGAAAGCAGTTTAGGTGCTTAAAGCGTCGCTCTATCGCGTCCAACTGCAGGTTCCAGGGTGATGCAACTGGGTTAAGAGTCACGTTTCATCCCCAAATGAATCACAGACACCACCTGTGAATCGAAACAAATGCCTTCTCAGGGGAAAAGTCCCACAAGCAACGGTCGAGGGCCACAGAGGGAAAGGACCGGGCGGCGGCTGCCACGCAGGCCTTCGAGGCAGGCAGCAGGAGCCGTCTTCCTTCCCAGCCCTGTGCCTGTGCGGACGTGGACTTTTGTGAAGGAGCACTGACATTAAATGCTACCAGGGTTTGTCATCATCAGAGTCAAATTAACCCCACAGCTTCCTTTACTATATTAAGATGGCCACCTTTCCCAGACAGTTGAAACATGGAAAGGATTTCCGATTTTGCCATATGGTCAGAAAGGCGTCTCAGTATTAGAAATCAGGAACTAAACAGAGCCAAAAGCTAACCACCTGATTCGCGTCAAGTGCAGACAACCGTTTCTGCCACATACACGTGTTCTGAGGGCACTTGGTTTTCTCACTAAGCATATCAATTATTTCACCCCAGCATAACTATAACTCAGTACAACCAAGGAAGACCAGTAGCTTCCATGAAGACAATTTTTATTTTTCTTCTTTACATTTTATTTTGGATATGCCTAAGCTAGAGTAAGAGAAAACAAGGATTTGAAAAGCAGAGTATCCCTTTTATTATAGTTTCTTTTTACATAAGCTTTTCGACCTAGATTCAGGTCTCTCTCCCATCAAAGGAGAAGGGTCCTGCACATTACAACAGGCAAAAAAGGCTTTTAGGAAATAAAATATTTTAAATTGATTCATTACAATTTTTCAATTTTCTTGAGTACACTGGAAGNCCTTTTATTATAGTTTCTTTTTACATAAGCTTTTCGACCTAGATTCAGGTCTCTCTCCCATCAAAGGAGAAGGGTCCTGCACATTACAACAGGCAAAAAAGGCTTTTAGGAAATAAAATATTTTAAATTGATTCATTACAATTTTTCAATTTTCTTGAGTACATTGGAAGGTGGGAAAAAGGCAGGAGGGAAAGATGATGCTTCAAACAGCCTGACCGTAATAACCTTAGTGAGGTTTAGTACACTCTGTATTTTTTCTCCAAACAGGTTCTAAGGAGGTTCAAGTGCTCTGTGTGGATGCTTTTCCATACATTAATGTATCTATTTTTCACTCCCAGTCATCCTGGCCAGTGTTTATCTAAATTCTCTGAAACATATGAAGTCTCGATTATGCAAAATAACCCCGGGCAACCACAGACAAGGGGGAAAGCACACCGTGGAGAAACAGCACCTGCTTCAAGTGAGTTTCCAGAATTCAGAACCGCCGACTAAAGATGGAGACTATGCTGCGGGAAGAAGGGATCAAAAATGTACCAGAATCTGGGTAAGAGTAGGAAACGGAGAATTTAAACCGAGTTCCTTAGAAGGATGGTGACGTAAACGTCTGAGGAGCAGAAAGTTAAAGGAAGAGAAGCTGGTGGCAGCTCCCTCAAAGCCACTCTCTCCTTTGCTGACATCCCTTTCTCAAAAGGAAGCAAACTCAGCCCAGGAAAAATACCTGAAAACTCGCCGCAACCTGCCACAATAACTCACTGAAGCAAACTACAGGCACATGGTAGCTATGAGGAGTGAGAAGGGGAGTTTCAAATCATGAGAACTGATGAGCTGCTTTTGGTGGGGAGGAGTGTGATACGGGGAAGAAAACATTTTCCCCTTGTCTCCAAGTTCTTTTAAAAATGCACTTTGCTTTTGTGTAGGTGGCTACAACATTCGATGACTAAGCGCCGCAAATGTCATTCATGGAGACCAAGGATAAGGTCAACGTGAGGACGGCAAGGAGTGGCGGCTACAGACGCCTGCTAGTGAGCCAGCCGACTCACACGAGAAAGGAGTTTCGCTGTCGACCCGCCCGATTAATCTCACAGCGGCGTCCCATCTACTCCACACACCACAATCAACGCCAAGTCCTCGCTGCGGCCAGGGAAGCGCACTCCGCGCGCCTCCCAGCCTCGCCCCGCTCTGCCGGCCCTGGAGGCGGCGGCCCAGCCTCCACAGGGAGCACAGCAGCCTCTGAGACGCGCCCTGCAGACGCTCCCCCCACCCCCGGGCGCTCCAACACGCACGCCAGTGGCTGCGGAGCAAGCTTCTTGCAGAGACGGCTTTTTGTTACCCTTCTTTTTAGGGGGAAAAAAATCAGAGAGAAAACTGATAAACTTTGCAGTTTTAGTGTTTGTGAAAAACAAGCTGTTCCTTATTCTGTTCTCAGCAAAGCTTCATTCTTTCCAACAGCCGTTACACATCTCTAACAAACAATGAACAGGGCAAGCCTTTAATTTAGGTTTCTGAGGTATGTAGGGTGGAAACTGCCCTTCCAGTTCTCTAAAAACCAGCCAAAATAGGTCCTTAGTCTTCTGGACGTTACGAAGTTGTACAAAACTGTCTCTCTCCATGGACAGTAGTAAGCGATCCGCCCCATGAAAACCCCTATCTCAAGGGCAATGGCAATTCCTAGAATTTCAGGTGAAAGCCAAAGCATCGCACAGACTATTGCCTGTGTTGAAGACTTCCTTCTTCTGAAGTGTTATTACAAGGGAAACAGAACAAGTTTCTTTGACTTAAAACCATCTAACTCGGATGACTCCTTTTCTGACGGCAGTGCCCTTCACCAAATGGGAGCTGAGACGAACCCATGATGAAACAAAGCAAAGACAGAGGGGCCAGAGCCGGGCTGACGGGGGGCGTGCACAGAGAAACGATGGGGACAAAGACGACGACGACGACCTCTCAAGAGAAAACCTTCCATCTGCAGTTCAGACCCTGAATAACCTCCTTCATCCTCTCAAAATTCCTGAACCTCGATGCTCCGCAAGCTCAAAGAGTGCTAGTGACCACACCCCCACCGTCCCTCCCTGAAGAGGCTTCCAGAAAAGCACTGTAGTGATTCTGCTGGTGCTGAGGACCAGCTTTTTGCAGAGGCCACTGGGGCGCCGATTTCAGGGCCTGGCTGTGCTTCTTCAACCCTCTATCTTGCCTTCCACAAGTACCTCTTACACAAAGGACCCCACGTCAGAATAATGTAATCTTGCCCAGCCCCACAAAATATAGCAACAAAGACAAAAAAAAAAATCAGACTTTCCATTAATAAATAAGGAATCTCAGGTTCCACAACACAAACACACACATGTTCAAAGTGCAAATTTCTGTCATTAGTCTGGGACTTCTCACCGATAGAGCCCTGTCTATGGTCGGAGACCACGGGGCGGGCGGCCCCTCCTTGCCAGGAGCCTGCTTGCGAGCGAGTGAGCACCATTGAGAACCTTATGGAGGGGCTGGGGGGTGCGGCGAGGAAGACGGAGAAGGCCACGAGGAGGGAGGGGGTCCCCATGCAGCCGGCCTTCCTTCCTTCCCCTGGAGAGAGTGGAGGGAGAGGGGGTGAGAGATGTGCGCTGTTTTAACAGCTCACCCTGCTCAGGGGCCCTAAAGTGCCAAGTCAAGCTGCCAGCCTCCGGAGATTAGACGTATATGATACTTGGAAGATACATGTGCTGCAAGGGTGGAAGGCAGGGCCACGGGGCAGCGGGAGAGGAGGAGGGGTCGAGAGGATATCAATATACCATTAAGAGTTAAAAGCTGATCCAGGGCACACTGAAGCTGCAGGGTGAGGGGGGGTCTGCTGATGAGCAGGAAGTCTGCCTGGCTGGAAGTGAGCTTAGAAAGGACCCTTCCTTTAGAGCTGCTGCAGCGGCTTCTTTGTCGAGCTTTCTGGGAAAGGCAACGTCAATTTTATGAAGGGGGCGACAGAGGGAGAAGAGGGGCTGTGTGTGTGTGTGTGTATGGGTGTGTGTGTGCTGTGACCCAATGGAAAGAGCAGGCCCTTCAGTTATTTCACTAGATTTTAAATGCTTTAAATTTTTTTTTGTCCTTTTTGTCTTTTAAATACAAAGTCTGAGCCGTCCCAGCGCCCGGTCCACCCCTGGCTATGGCCCCGCTGAGTCCGAGTCTTCGATCAGGACCTCTGCGGTAGCACCGAGGATGTCCGAGTTCATGACCAGCCCGTCCGCGCCTGTGCCGCCCCCGCCGCCCACGAAGAGCTTGCCGTCGGTCACCAGGCTCACCCGCTCGGGCCCGCCACAGAAGGACTTGGACACGCCCTCGGCTTCCAGCAGCAGGCACTCTCCAGGGGCGGGGTTCCCCAGGGGCTCGGGAAGCAGCGGCAGGCCCTGGCCGCCGGCGGGCGGGCTGAGGGCCTCGGGGCTTGTGCCCAGGATGTCTGTGCTGGTGATGAGCGCGCCGGCGTTGGCGGCCAGGGCCTCGGCGATCAGCACCTCGGGGTGGCTCTTTGCTTTGTGTGCCACCACGCTGTCCTTCT
Organism: Cephalophus harveyi; assembly: GCA_006410635.1. Taxonomy (NCBI): domain Eukaryota; kingdom Metazoa; phylum Chordata; class Mammalia; order Artiodactyla; family Bovidae; genus Cephalophus; species Cephalophus harveyi. Next base: position 35,345 of record SJYT01034602.1, read on the forward strand.
TCTCAAACTTTTTGCCGCAGATATTGCAAGAAAACTGGTAGAAGGAGTCTGCGTCATGTTTCTTCATGTGCCAGTTAAGGGACGCCTTTTGCCGACAAGTAAATCCACAGATCTCGCATCTGAGTGAGAGAGAAAGGAAACGGCTCATCAAAGAGAGAGGAAGCGCCCTTTCATCCAGGGTCAGGGTCGCACGTACAAACGACTCAGTCACCCAAGCAGGTCCCTAGGCATCACCCCCCAGTCCGCACCGCTCTCACATGGGGAAACGCCACGCGTCAGGAGAGGGCCTTCCCCCGGCGGGGCGCCCCAGGAGCGCGTACTCACTGGAGCGGCTTCTCGCCGGTGTGGATCATCCGGTGCACTGCCAGGTTGTGGGAGCTCTTGAAGGCTCGAGCACAATATTCACAGATGTAATCTCTCTGGTCTGAGAAAAACAGTGTGATTAGTTACTGTTCCATTTGGAATCCCTCTTAAGTATTTTTTCCTAGCTTACAAAAAGCAAGCACAATCAGGCAGGTGACTTCAGAGTAAAAGCAATGTGGGGTTTCACCACCCTGGATAAACGAAACTTAAAAATAGAGAGCAGGAGGGGATTCCCTGGCAATCCAGTGGGTTAGTTTCTTGGCCAAGACCAGTTCCTGGTGGGGCAACTGAAATCCCACAGAGACTGCACAGCACACTCAAAAAAGAAAAGTATCATTTTCATTTTTTTTTCAGTCTAGCCATTCATTAACATAAGAATGTGTTTACAGTAACAAAAATAAAAAACACAGCTAGAGAGAAATATGAGAACATGAATCCTTATCTCAGTTTTACCAGTAAGTCAGATGCAGGATAAACTGCTTAGCAAGTAAACAATTATATTTCTCACAGCTTTTATTCTTAAAACAGCTTTTTCACAGACTGTGAAAGTTGAATGGTTACATACAAAGATGCTGGCGTTCAACAGCAGCATTAAAAAAAGAATTTGACATTACGTAAAGAAAACTGATCCATACTCAAAGTGCCACTCATATCTTCTGTTTCAGGTTTTTAAAAAAAATGTTACCCAAGATAAACAATTTAAACTTCTCTCAAAAAATCCTATGGGACAAAGGAGCACTGGACTTATTTTCTTCTTTATCAACTGGTTGGGGAGAAAGTGGACCAACAGATGCCCAATGTCTACTTGTTGAACAAATGGCCACTACACTCTCTGTACGCCTTTCACTTAAAATGACCAGAAGCAGTCACAGTGAAAACACAAGAGGCAAACAACATCCAATGTAATCCTACCCTCCATCCCAAACAGTTCTAAAAGCGAGTGTGGGAGAAGAGCCACGTCTCTCCCACCTGAGCGCACAGAGGCGGCACCTGGGGCTCCAGGGGACGCAGAGGCGGACTCAGCAGGTCGAGGCGGGGCCAGGGGGGCGCCACCTCTAGCAGGGGCTCAGGACACCAGGCCTGTCCGTCTGCATTCCTCATGAACAGTAAGGTCTGGAACGCACACTCCCAACCCAGGGACAGAGCTTACCATGTCTCAGGTCTGGGCCACATTCCCAGCTCCACGGGAGCATGGCAAACCCATGTGGAGTGTTTCACATACTTAAGGAAATTATATTTTCAAAGGAAGACAATTCACACTCATTTGGAAAAGTAAAACTCTCCAGTACTGACATCATAAAATGGTAATAACTACATACAAATATTTGGAAAGGATTTAATTTCTAAAACAGTGTCTGTCATAGTCGACTTATAAAATCTAGCTAAAGTAATCTAAACTGGCTGTCAGAAATTATTTTCTATGAATGAAACAGTTTAACAGGGAGAAGGAGCAGAGGAGCGGCAGCTCCTTTAGAGAAACAGCAGGGACGGCGTCCTCACTGGAGAGACACAGCGGGAGGCAAGGGCTGCAGCCTGCGGCGCCACGGGGACCTCAGGCGACACCCCGGTGCTGGGCCCACCAGGTGCCCGGCTCGGGGCAGCACCCGCACCGCACACGTCGCCCCATTTCCTCCTCACAGTAGCGCAGCGTTGCTGGAATCAGCACTAAGCTTACCCAGCCCAACCTGTTCCTATTAGCTGCACTGCACCGAAACTGTCAAGTGGCTGAAAATGCGCAATGTCTGAACTCCTTCGACAACAAGCGTCACAAAGGCATTCAGCTCCTCTTTCCAGTCAACAGCTCCTGTAGGAGGCTGCATGCGTGCACAGTTGCTCAGCAGCGTCCAACTCCTCACGACCGCACAGACTGTGGCCTGCCAGGCTCCTCTGTCCACGAGATTTTCCAGGCAAGAACACTGGAATGGGTTGCCAGTGCCTCCTCCAGGGGATCTTCCTGACCCAGAAATGGCACCCGTGTCTCCTGAGGCTCCTGCACTGGCAGGTGGGTTCTTTACCACTGAGCCGCTTGGGAAGCCCCACAGGAGGTTACTTGTGGATTCAACAGCTAGCCTTTGTGATTCCAATAGTAGCAGAAGTCTTGGGAGATTTTTAGTAGGCAATATGAACTACAAGCAAGCCTCCTTACCATTTTAAGGCTTTCTCTACATACTCCTCATTTTCAGTCCAGGCAGTTACTACAAGTATCTATCTAACTGAAGCAGAATTAGAAACCACCCCCAAAATTATTATTTTTTGCTAAAAACTAGGTATGTGACCACTGCCAAGTTACCCAATGCTGCTAGCCTCTCGTTTATTGGCTGTAAAGCAAAGAGCACTATGAACAACCTTGGTGATGATGGATGGACAGGTTAGAGAAAAATACTGTCACCAATCTGCGCGCTTAGCGGGGCACTGAGCTGCTTGGTGAACTTTCTAAGGAAGTACCCGTATGGTGCTTGGCATGTCGGAGAAGCTGCTTCTGGAGCCTGAAGAGCCGTCCACAGGAGGGATGGGGACACACATATTTCTTCTTCAGCAAATGCTGGTATTTAATGTGGTGCTGAAACAGTAAAACAAAGTGAAGAGAAAAAAATTGCGGCTTCCAGAAAGCTTAGTTCATTCCTTTCAAAAGTCAAAAGTACTGAAGGAAAACCAAGTCCCCTGTCCGTGAACAGGGAGCACCGTCATAGAGAGCTTCAGCGCCTGGCTCTGTCGCTCCCTCGCGACCACGGAAGACACCCTGCAACACTGCGAGCTCCAGTCCCCGCGTGTGGAGGGAGGTGACGACAACTGCGTCAGTCTCGTGGGAACAGGGGTCGGGTGCTGCGCAGCGCCCGCTGCAGCGAACGGCACGTGGCCAGAGAGCCACAGCCGCCATCAGAGCAGAACCAGAGGCAGGCAGCGAGGCCTTGGTCGTGCGTCATACTTGCTGCTAAAGACCAAACACTTCTTCAGCTTTAGGAATTAGTATTTCCCGTCTTCTGCCAGACCTAAATACAAGCTGTATCCTTTTTCATTAAAAAAACTCACTTAAAAACCTCAAACTAAAAATTTATTCAAAATAGTAATCAAGAAATCTTACGTTTTAGTTGTTAACCTTATTCTTTAATAATAGACACTAAAAACAAAACCTGCTTAACTGTGTCTTGGTGTGTTATCACACAATCATCTATTGTATCAGGCGCAGTTACACCATGAGAAACACTGGAATACCCCAAGATTCCAAGGAAACATTTATGTTCAGGCTCTTAATCACTTAAAACAACAAAAGCCCAACTGAAGTCATTTGATGTTTAATAAATGATTGTTGTTGACATTACATAGTAATGATGAAGCCTACACCAAACTAGTTCACAAACTAGTAAGTCTCAGTGAGCACGGGAACTAGTAACGGGAAGTGCCCTGCGAGTCCACCTCCTCTGGAACAGCCCCACTGACCTGCAGGTAGCGCGGGTGAGCAAGGACGGTCCCGCAGCCTTCCATCTCACAGCGGACGTACTGGATGGGGGGCTTCTTTCTAGTAACAACACGGAAGGGAAAAGTCAGCAACAGCAGGGGGGCAGTGCGCGCCCGGGCCGCTCACTGACTGCACTGTGACAAGTGAGAGTGAGGTCGCTCCGCCGTGCCCGACGCTCTGCGGCCCCGTGGACGGCAGCCCGCCAGGCTCCTCCGTCCATGGGATCCTCCAGGAAAGAATACTGGAGTGGGCTGCCATTTCCTTCTCCAGAGGATCTTCCCGACCCAGGGATCGAACCCGGGTCTCCCACATTGCAGGCAGACGCTTTAACCTCTGAACTATCAGGGAAGCCCTGCACTATAGAGGATAGCTGTTCTATAGTACGAAGAATTAAAATCTCTTTTACTAGCTTATAGCTTGCACAGAATTTATGTTAGAAGTAATCAGAAACTGCCAAATATTTAGTTTTTTAAAAAGAGCACAAAATAAACCAGTAACTCCACCAAAGGCAAAGAAGTGTTAAATTTTTTAGAAACTTTAAGATCCTGCAATGAAAGTTAAAGCTCTGCATCAAGGACACCAATGAAGTTGCTTCTGTGAAATTCGTACCTACTCATTCCCACAGGATAATCCTAAGGGCTTAACGTATAAGTGAAGGGCCCAGTGCCAGCAAGAAGGCACAACCCTGCAGGACTATGAATCACTCACCTCCTTTTGGGTAATCGTGGGCTTTTGTCATCTTTTCGCCTTCTTCCTCTCCTGTAATTAAAGAACAGCTTAACTGTCCACACAGTCCAGACTGAAGCTTATACGGTAAAGATTAACTGCGGACATACACTCAAGATCGAACAGCTGGTGGCACAAACAACGGATAACCCACAACACATAAAGCCAAAGATAAATCCCGCAAAACCAAAGATTTCACTCTGAAGCAACTTTACTTATAAATAAGACTGCATCACAAGTTAACTGAAAAACTAGTAGAAATTACTCTATTATCTAAAAGCCCTAAGAATACAAAGGATACTCTCCTTGTCACAGGGATAAAAGCCTACACACTTAAAAACAGCTATCTCTGCAACAGGAACTAACTGCTAGGCACGAGCTTTTACCTGATCAAAGTCATTACATCATGTGCCTTATTTGCCATACTTTTTTTTGCTCTCTTTACTCCCCTCTCTGCGTCCCTACAGCCACTGACCTACTATACTCAATGGAACATCTTTAAGTACTGCTGTGAATGATACTTTTCAAGCTTTTGGGAGAAATCTTTCCAATCAAACTGTCAGCTGCTTGAGACAGCAATATGTACATGTCCACACTCCTACCCTTTTTTCCACTAGTGACCTGAAAATCTGCTAAGCCTCCACTTTCAGGAGTAACTGCCTACTCACTTCCTAGGAGGCTCCTCGTCTTCCCTGATTTCATTCTCTTCTTCTTTCACCTCTACCTCGACTTCCACTTTTATTTCCTTCTTCTCTTTTTCTTCTTTCACCTTCCCTGATTTTCTCCGTGGCTTTGGGGTTTCCCTGAAAATATAAACACATTTCAACATTGGCATCGAGCAAAGGACCCTTTCAAGAATATCTGTGATAGAAGGGTAAAGCCTGGAGTTATCGCTGATTTTTTATAAAATTATGCTCCTTGGGATAAGAAATGTGGTTTCCAGCCACTATTCGTCATATGGACAGTAACCATACATATATTTAAAGCCAGTGAGATGACTCCCACCCCCAAGCTAACAAAGCCTTAGAATCAAATCTCACTATAGATGTAAAGAAAAACAAACGTAAAAAAATTCTAAGTATTCAGGCAACTCATGACATCTTAAAACAGGCAGATGTCTTAATAATTTGAATACGAGCAAAACAAAGTTCTACAGACGGAAGAGCATGCTGTAGCAGGGAGTAACAGGGTAACGCGAGGTTTGTAAAACAAGTGCAAAATTACTCCTTTAAAAATTAAGCCCATATCCATTACTTTGGCAACAAGGTGAAATAAAAGCAAAAATGCTTTCCTAACTTATTTTTCACCAACAAACCCGAGACATGCCTTTCTAAGTGGGGTTTGTAGGTCTCATCTCTTGGATCATCTTTGAATGGTATTTCTTCTTCACTGATCAACATCTCTTCTTCCTCCTCCTCTTCCTCATCACTGCTAAAAAGAAGCCAACAGAGATTAGAAATCCTAGCTGTTATAAATCATACCTGACTGATTTTATTCAGCAATTTACTTAGACACAGCCAAAGATTCACAGTGTTATCTAGGATTTCCATTCTAATGATCTAGCTGGACTGCAACCTAGTTCTTTCCCCCAAAGAGTAATGACTGTGTGGATCACAATAAACTGTGGAAAATTCTGAAAGAGATGGGAATACCAGACCACCTGACCTGCCTCTTGAGAAATCTGTATGCAGGCCAGGAAGCAACAGTTAGAACTGGACATGGAACAACAGACTGGTTCCAAATAGGAAAAGGAGTGTGTCAAGGCTGTATATTGTCACCCTGCTTATTTAACTTATATGTGGAGTACATCATGAGAAATGCTGGACTGGAAGAAACACAAGCTGGAATCAAGATTGCCGGGAGAAATATCAATAACCTCAGATATGCAGATGACACCACCCTTATGGCAGAAAGTGAAGAGGAACTAAAAAGCCTCTTGATGAAAGTAAAAATGTTGGAAAAGACTCTTGAGAGTCCCTTGGACTGCAAGGAGATCCAACCAGTCCATTCTGAAGGAGATCAGCCCTGGGATTTCTTTGGAAGGAATGATGCTAAAGCTGAAACTCCAGTACTTTGGCCACCTCAAGACTCTGATGTTGGGAGGGACTGGGGGCAGGAGGAGAAGGGGACGACCGAGGATGAGATGGCTGGATGGCATCACTGACTCGATGGACATGAGTCTGAGTGAACTCTGGGAGTTGGTGATGGACAGGGAGGCCTGGCGTGCTGCAATTCATGGGGTCGCAAAGAGTTGGACACGACTGAGCGACTGAACTGAACTGAGAAAGACAAAACTCCTAGACATATTCTCATTTCATTAAATAAAGGCAAGGCAAAGATGGCTCAGTGCCACTAAGAGTTAAAAAACAACTGACTCAATTATTTCAAGTAGAAAACCTCTGAGTCATGTGATCTGACTGACTGGTCTTCATCCCCTTTACGTCCCCAAGGGTTTAAATATGAAATATTGCAAAGTTTCTTACCTAATGCCACCTGGTGACTGATGCTCTTCTGCATCTAGAAAAGGTATAAAACAGAACTTTTGGTATGCAGGTATAGATATTTTCTCTCTGCAGCCAAGAGAATCAAACCAAATTAAGCTTAGGGTTATTACACAAATGGAGAATTCTTTGTAAACTATCAAAAAGGATCCTTCCTATAACACGACATGTGACCCTAAAGTCAGGCTGTTCTGCAGGTAAATGTTCAACATGACATTAAAAATCAGTAGGCAACTGGTGGTTAAATAACCACACTCTACTGGCACTGTACCATAATCAAGCTGATCTGTGTTTGGCTCTGACTTGCAGATGAGCTGCAGGGAACCAGTCTTGGACCGAGAGCTGCGGGTGTTCTCTGCGTCGCGATGCCGAGAGACGGATGTGCGGCTGCTGCCGCGCCAGCCCCGGCTAGGCCGAGCTGCTGCCGCGGGAGCTTCCTGAGCAAGGGGAGACTCTTCCTCCTCTTTCTCTTCCTTGGGATCTAGAGGAAAACATATACCATTCTTTTAGAGTTTACAGTTGACCGATAATCATTTCTGTGTATCTCTGAAGATAACACTCACTCCCCACCACCTGTGGACAGAATTTTACTGATATAATAGAAGCAAGATGAGGGGAAAACCTGATAAAAACTCATCCTTACTGTCATCAGTCTAAAGAAACAGCTTTGTAGGTTGCAAAGCAGCAATTTTATATTTATAGTTTATATATATACTAAAAAATAAAATGCTAAGAGAAATATACCTAAGATCTAACCTTTTGTTCTATATTGTAATCGTAAGATCTAAGACAGAAGAGAGTGGTCCCCAAAAGATGACCAGATCTACAGAAGCATGAGCAAGAAAGAAGCATAGTTCTAGATGATTTATAATCAAACAACGTTGCACTAGGTCCGTCTAGTCAAGGCTATGGTTTTTCCTGTGGTCATGTATGGATGTGAGAGTTGGATTGTGAAGAAGGCTGAGCACCAAAGAATTGATGCTTTTGAACTGTGGTGTTGGAGAAGACTCTTGAGAGTCCCTTGGACTGCAAGGAGATCCAACCAGTCCATTCTGAAGGAGATCAACCCTGGGATTTCATTGGAAGGAATGATGCTGAAGCTGAAACTCCAATACTTTGGCCACCTCATGCGAAGAGTTGACTCATTGGAAAAGACTCTGATGCCGGGAAGGATTGAGGGCAGGAGGAGAAGGGGATGACCGAGGATGAGATGGCTGGATGGCATCACGGACTCGATGGACATGAGTCTGAGTGAACTCCGAGAGACTGTAATGAACAGGGAGGCCTGGCGTGCTGCGATTCATGGGGTCGCAAAGAGTCGGACACGACTGAGCGACTGAACTGAAGAGTGCAAGAGAGCAAGTCCATCAAGAGGAATTCCTGGGCAGCTATTCAATTTTACTTAGTATATTAAAAATGAGCCTATTTTGACCATGGAAGATCCTTTCAAAAATCTCAGAATGGAAAAGTCCTTTCTAAGAACAGCACAGGATTTTAGGTCTTAATACTGATACATCCAACTTTATAAACAGAAAAAGTTTTCAGCATGGCAAATTCCACTATAATCAAAGTCTAACGGTCCAATAGAAAGATAGCAACTAAGTAAAAATGGTTTCAAATGTGTGAACAAACAAAAACAATGACAACGAAGCTCAACCCACTCACAACAAGAGAGACTCCAATGGAACCGGCAGTGCAGAGTAGCTCCCTGAGCACACTGGCAGCGACCAGCATGTTTGCCAGCACACTGCCCTGGCACGGCTGCAGGAAAACAGAGACCCCTGACAGAGATGTACACGGGGACGTCAGTAAAGCCTGTCTACAATGGACAATTTGGCACTATCTATCAAAATTTTAAGTACATACACCTCTCCCATTAAGTTCAACTACTAGGAATTTATCCTACAAAACTAAGATCACACTTATAAAACCCACATCCAGATAATGTCTAAATATTCTATATGTGTATATATACATAGTATAAATCTACCTATCTACGTATCAATCTATATATATATCACAACACTTCTGTACAGATTATAAGAAACATAAACACTCGCCGCCTTCCAGGGAAGATCTAAAAACGCTTCCAGTCATCCCGCCTCACAGTGTCCACCCTCTGAAGAGAAACTGGCACATGGAGGCTCACCACTGCACGTTTAAAATAGAAAACGGAAACAGTGCAACTTTCCATATTTAGGGGAAGGTGATTATTAAAAAAGATACGAAAAATTAGCTTCCTTTACTGCAGAGCAAGGTGGTGACTGGAAGTTGTTTCAGTTTTAAGTACACTGGTTTGAAAGTTTTATGAGACCATATTAAAGTAATGAAATAAAATTCATTTGAAATGCAGAGATGAATAGCAGTGGGAACTTCAACTTGTTCAAGATCACAAAATTATTTAAGTAGACCTAAAATTAAAAATCCTGTCTCAGGCTAGTAATCAAGGACTTTTACATCTAGGTCACCACTGCTTTTAAGAAAATTTCTTCAAAGGGAGAAACTCAACACCCTTTATAAAGTACTGCAACATTAAATAATAAAGAGAAAATTAAAATTATTTCTTTTACTCAAACTAGCTACACTAATGTGGGCTTGAAACCTATTCCATAACCTCCTATACTCAATAAAGCTCTTCTCTACTTCATGATGAAAGGATATGCCCACATCTTCTCAAACTGTGGGTATTATCCACAGGACAAATGATGGTCATCTGACGAGAACTGCTTCTCTTTACAAATGAAGCACAGCAGGCTGTTTTATTGAATAATCCACACATCACCTAAAACTCTATAGTTTCTTTAAAAAAACATTGTCAGAGTGACGACAGCAAAAATGTCCCTCATGAGAAACACACACACACACCAGCCGCACCAGAATCCACTCTGTAAGACTGCGACACAGTCACAGGGTCACAGCCTCCAAGTCAACCCCGAAGCAAGAAACAAGGTGCGCAAGCCACTTAAGGACATCTGTCAGATCACGAGCTGAGCACAAGCAAACAACCTCAAGACAGACCACAGAAGACAAAGAGCACGGTGTTTCAAAATATGCTCAGACAGCTGAAGGGACTCTTATGGAACTAAAGAATATCAGAATGACGGCTCAACACATAGAAAAGGTGCCGACAAAAGACAGCAATTATAAAAAGGATCAAATTCTGGGGCTAAAAAGCATAATATCTGAAATGAAAAATTCATTAGACGGTTTCATTAAATAGCAGATTGAGAAAGGAGGCACATTAGCAAACTTAGGTCAACTGAGAGCATCCACTCTGAAGACCAGAAAGAAATGAAGAAAAATTAACAGAGACTAAGAGATCAGTGGGGGACCATTAAAACAGATCAACAAAGTCCCAGAAGCAGAGTACAGAATGAAGCAGAAAGAATCTGTTCAGCTGAGTCGCTCAGTTGTGTCCTACTACTTGCGACCCCATGGACCACAGCACACCAGGCCTCCCTGTCCATCACCAACTCCCAGAGTTTACCCAAACTCATGTTCATCAAGTCGGTGATGCCATCCAATCATCTCATCTTCTGTTGTCCGCTTCTCCTCCTGCCCTCAATCTTTCCCAGCATCAGGGTCTTTTCAAATGAGCCAGCTCTTCGCATCACGTGGCCAAAATACTGGAGTTTCAGCTTCAACATCAGTCCTTCCAATGAACACTCAGGACTGATCTCCTTTAGGATGGACTGGTTGGATCTCCTTGCAGTCCAAGGGCCTCTCAAGAGTCTTCTCCAACACCACAATTCAAAATCATCAATTTTTCGGCACTCAGCTTTCTTTATGGTCCAACTATCACATCCTACATGACTACTGGAAAAACCATAGCTTTGACTAGATGAACCTTTGCTGGCAAAATAATGTTTCCGCTTTTTAATATGCTGTCTAGGTTGGTCATAACTTTTCTTCCAAGGAGTAAGCATCAAAAATTTCAATATCATGGCTGCAATCACCATCTGCAGTGATTTTGAAGCCCAAGAAAATAAAGTCTGTCACTGTTTCCATTGCTTCCCCATCTATTTAACCATGAAGCGATGGGACCCGATGTCATGGTCTTGGATTTTTAGACACTGCGTCTTAAGCCGGCCCTTCACTCTCCTCTAACCTTTCACCACGGCTCTTTAGTGCCTCTTCCCTTTCTACCTGAAGGGCAATGTCACCTCCATATCTGAGGCTACTGATATATCTTGATTATCTTAATTTCCTACAATCTTGACTCCAGCTTGTGCTTCCTCCAGCCCTGCATTTCACATAATGTACTATACATAGAGTGCTTCCACTGCAGATTAGTGGGTTCAGTCCCTGGTGGGGGAGTCCTGAAAGATGATGCTGTGAAAGTGCTGCACTCAATCTGCCAGCAAATTTGGAAAACTCAGCAGTGGCCACAGGACTGGAAAAGGTCAGTTTTCATTCCAACTCCAAAGAAAGGCAATGCCAAAGAATGCTCAAGCTACCGCACAACTGCACTCATCTCACTTGCTAGTAAATTAATCCTCAAAATCCTCCAAGCCAGGCTTCAGCAACACGTGAACAGTGAACTCCCTGATGTTCAAGCTGGTTTTAGAAAAGGCAGAGGAACCAGAGATCAAATTGCCAACATCCGCTGGAAGAGTTCCAGAAAAACATCTATTTCTGCTTTATTGACTCTGCCAAAGCCTTTGACTGTGTGGATCACAATAAACTGTGGAAAATTCTGAAAGAGATGGGAATACCAGACCACCTGACCTGCCTCTTGAGAAACCTATATGCAGGTTAGGAAGCAACAGTTAGAACTGGACATGGAACAACAGACTGGTTTCAAATAGGAAAAAGAGTACGTCAAGGCTGCATATTGTCACCCTGCTTATTTAACTTATATGCAGAGTACATCATGAGAAACGCTGCACTGGAAGAAACACAAGCTGGAATCAAGATATGGACAACAGAGGATGAGATGGCTGGATGGCATCACCAACTCGATGGACATCAGTTCTGAGTGAACTCCGGGAGTTGGTGATAGACAGGGAGGCCTGGCGTCCTGTGATTCATGGGGTTGCAAAGAGTCAGACAAGACTGAGCGACTGAACTGAACTAAACTCTACACAGAAGTTAAATAAGCAGGGTGACAATATACAGCCTTGAAGTACTCCTTTCCCAATTTGGAACCAGTCCGTTGTTCCATGTCCAGTTCTAACTGTTGCTTCTTGACCTGCATACAGATTTCTCAGGAGGCAGGTAAAGTGGGCTGGAATTCCCATCTCTTTAAGAATTTTCTACAGTTTGTTGTGACCCACACAGTCAGAGGCTTTGGCGTAGTCAATAAAGCAGATGTTTTTCTGGAAGTCTCTTGCTTTTTCTATGATCCAGCAGATGCTGGCAATCTGATCTGTTTCCTCTGCCTTTTCTAAATCCAGCTTGAGCATCTGGAAGTTCTCGGTTCACATACTGCTGAAGCCTCGCTTGGAGAATTTTTAGCGTTACTTTACTAGTATGTGAGATGAGTGCAATTGGGCAGTAGTTTGAACATTCTTTGGCACTCCATTGGAATGGAAACTGACCTTTTCCAGTCCTATGGGCACTGCTGAGTTTCTCCAAATTTTCTAGCATATTGAGTGCAACACTTTAACAGCAGCTTTTAGGATTTTAAATAACTTAGCTGAATACCATCACCTCCACTAGCTTTGTTCAGTGATGCCCATTTTCTTTGCTTTCCAGGATGTCTGGCTCTAGGTGAGTGATCACACTATCGTGGTTGTCTAGGGCATTAAGATGTTTTTTTTTGGTATGGTTTTTCTGTGTATTCTTGCCACCTCTTCTTAATATCTTTTGCTTTTGTTGAAGGTGAAGGTGAAGTCGCTCAGTCGTGTCCGACTCTTTGCGACCCCGTGGACTGTAACCTACTAGGCTTCTCCGTCCGTGGGATTCTCCAGGCAAGAATACTGGAGTGGATTGCCATTTCCTTCTCCAGGGGATCTTCCCGACCCAGGGATCGAACCCGGGTCTCCCACACTGGAGGCAGACGCTTTAAACTCTGAGCCACCAGGGAAGCCCATACTATTTCTGTCCTTTATTGTGCTCAGATTTGCATGAAATATTCCCTTGGTAACTCCAATTTTATTGAAGACATCTCTAGTCTTTCCCATTCTATTGTTTTCCTCTAATCTCTGCATTGGTCACTGAGGAAGGCTTTCTTATCTCTCCTTGCTATTCTCTGGAACTCCGCATTCAGATGGGTATATCTTTCCTTTTTTTCTTTGCCTTTTGTTTCTTTTTCTCAGCTATTTGTAAGGTCTCCTCTGACAACCATTTTACCTTTTTTTGGATTTCTTTTTCTTGGAGATGGTCTTGATCACCGCCTCTTGTAATTTCACAAACCTCCATCCAATCCTTCAGGCACTCTGTCTATCAGATCTAATCCCTTGAATCTGTTTCTCACTTCCACTAGGTAATCATGAGGGATTTGATTTAGGTCATACCTGAATGGTCTAGTGGTTTTCCCTACTTTCTTCAATTTAAGTCTGAATTTGGCAGTAAGGAGTTCATGATCTGAGCCATAGTCAGCTCCCAGTCTTGTTTTTGCTGACTATATGGAGGTTCTCCATCTTTAGCTGCAGAGAATAAAATCAATCTGATTTCAGTGCTGACCATCTGGTGATGTCCATGTGTAGTTTTCTCTTGTGTTGTCAGAAGAGGGTGTTTGCTATGACCAGGGCGTTTTCTTGGCAAAACTGTTAGCCTTTGCCCTGCTTCGTTTTATAGTCTAAGGCCAAACTTGCCTGTTACTCCAGGGATCTCTTGACTTCCTACTTTTGCATTCCAGTCCCCTATGATGAAAAGGACATCTTTTTTGGGTGTTGGTTCTAGAAGGTCTTGTAGGTCATCATAGAACCATTCAACCTCATCTTCTGCATTACTGATCAGGGCATAGACTTGGACTACTGTGATATTGAATCATTTGCCTTGGAGACAAACAGAGATCATTCTGTGGTTTTTGAGATTGCACCCAGTACCGCATTTCGGACTCTCTTGTTGTCTGACAGCTACTCCATTTCTTCTGAGGGATCCCTGCCCGCAGTAGTAGATATCACGGTCATCTGAGTTAAATTCCCCCATTCCAGTCCATTTTAGTTCGCTGATTACTAGAATGTCGACGTTTACTTTCGTCATCTCCTGTTGACCACTTCCAATTTGCCTTGATTCATGGACCTCACATTACAGGTTCCTATGCAATATCATTCTTTACAGCATCAGACTTGACTTCCATTACCAGTCAAATCTACAACTGGGTGTTGTTTTCCCTTTGGCTTCGTCTCCTCACTCTTTCTGGAGTTCCTTCTCCACTCTTCTCCTGTAGTATATTTGGCACCTACCAACCAGGGGAGTTCATTTTTCACTGTCGTATTTTTTCCCTTTTCACACTGTTCATGGGGTTCTCAAGGTAGGAGTGCTGAAGTGATTTGCCATTCCCTTCACCAGTGGACCATGTTTTGTCAGAACTCTCTACCATGACCCATCTGTCTTAGGTGGCCCTACATGGCATGGCTCATAGTTTCATTGAGTTAGACTGATCACGTGGTCAGTTTGGTTAGTTTTCTATAACTGTAGCAGAAAGAATATTTGGAGAAATAAAGGACAAAACACCCCCACCAAGTCTGCGACACGAATCCACGCAAACAAGCAGCTCCATGATCCTGCTTCCAAACAATCTTACATCCACACGTTCTCAACACCTTTTGAGAGCAAACAATCCAATCAACAGAAAACGGCTCTACAAGTATCAGACAAAATAGATTTCAAGTCAAAAACTGCTGTAAGAAAACAAAGTTAGACACTGTATATGAGAAGTCAATCAAAACGATGTAAGAATTATAAATCTATACATACGTAATACATGAAGTAAAAACGACAGATTTGAAGGGGAAAATAGGTATTACTAAGATAAGTGAGAAACTTCAACACCTTACTTTCAGTAACGGATAGAATGACTACTCAGAAATTCAAGCAGGAAATAGAGGACCTGCACAGCAGTATTTAAAATAATTAAAAAATAAAAAAAAAAAAAACCCTAACATATAAAAAAATAGCAGAATATACAATTTTCTCAAGTACGCACAGAAGATTATCCAGAAAAGACCATATATTAGGCCAGTCAAGATATTTAAAAAGACTGAGTGAATTCCCTGGTGGTCAGTGGTTACAACCCTTAACTTCCATCACAGGGAGCATGCAACAGCACCCGCCCAACAAAGCCCACAACATATCACAAAACGTGGACTATAGCAAAAGCAGCAGTCAGAGTGGCCTAAGTGGCTACATTAGAACACAAACAAACAACACATGTCTAATCAATAACCTAACTTTACACCAGGTCAGGAAGCAATAGTTAGAAATGGACATGGAACAACAGACTGGTTCCAAATAGGAAAAGGAACACGTCAAGGCTGTATATTGTCACCCTGCTTATTTAACGTATATGCAGAGTACATCATGAGAAACGCTGGACTGGAAGAAACACAGCTGGAATCAAGACTGTAGGAAACCAAGATAATCAGGAAATATCAATAACCTCAGACATGCAGATGACACCACCCTTATGGCAGAAAGTGAAGAAGAACTAAAGAGCCTCTTGATGAAAGTGGAAGAGGAGAGTGAAAAAGTTGGCTTAAAGCTCAACATTTGGAAAACAAAGATCATGGCATCTGGTCCCATCACTTAGCTCTGGGGTTTTGATAAATGTCCTTTACCAGGCAGAGGAAGTTCCTATTGTGTGTTATCTTGAAAGTTTGTTGATTCTGTCAAATGCTTTTAAACTACATCATTTGGGATTGATTTTTGTGTGCTGAACCACCCTCCTGATCCTGGAATCACTTGGTCATAGTTTTAACGTGCTGCACTCTCTCGATACGCCAAAACAGATTGGGAACCAGTGGCTGACTTTATTTTGGGGGGCTCCAAAATCACGGCAGATGATGATTGCAGCCATGAAATTAAAAGATGCTTACTCCTTGGAAGCAGTTATGACCACCCTAGACAGCATATTAAAAAGCAGAGAGGTTACTTTGCCAACAAAGGTCCGTCTAGTCAAAGCTATGCTTTTTCCTGTGGTCATGTATGGATGTGAGAGTTGGACTGTAAAGAAAGCTGAGCGCCAAAGAATTGATGCTTTTGAAGTGTGGTGTTGGAGAAGACTCTTGAGGCCCTTGAACTGCAAGGAAATCCAACCAGTCCATCCTAAAGGAGATCAGTCCTGAGTGTTCATTGGAAGGACTGATGCTGAAGCTCCAATACTTTCGCCACCTGATGTGAAGAGCTGACTCATTTGAAAAGACTCTGATGCTGGGAAAGATTGAAGGTGGGAGAAGGGGACGACAGAGAATGAGATAGTCAGATGGCATCACCAACTCGGACATGGGTTTGGGTAAACTCTGGGAGTTGGTGATGGACAGGGAGGCCTGGTATGCTGCAGTCCATGGGGTAGCAAAGAGTGGGACACAACTGAGCAACTGAACTGAACTTTACACCTTAAAGAAAAAAGGGGCGGTGGAAGCAAGCCAAACCCAAAACTAGCAAAACAAAGGAATAAAAAGTGGAGATAATTAAGAAAACAGTAGGACAACAGAGAAAAAATGAAACCAAGTTAGTTGTTTGAAAAGATCAACAAAATCGACAAGCCTCTAGTTAGACCAAGGGGGAAAAAAAGGAGGCTCCAACTACCAAAAATCTGAACACACGTAATAACAAGTGAAGAGTGCTGCACTCTCTCGATACGCCAAAACAGATTGGGAACCAGTGGCTGACTTTATTTTGGGGGGCTCCAAAATCACGGCAGATGATGATTGCAGCCATGAAATTAAAAGATGCTTACTCCTTGGAAGCAGTTATGACCACCCTAGACAGCATATTAAAAAGCAGAGAGGTTACTTTGCCAACAAAGGTCCGTCTAGTCAAAGCTATGCTTTTTCCTGTGGTCATGTATGGATGTGAGAGTTGGACTGTAAAGAAAGCTGAGCGCCAAAGAATTGATGCTTTTGAAGTGTGGTGTTGGAGAAGACTCGAGAGGCCCTTGAACTGCAAGGAAATCCAACCAGTCCATCCTAAAGGAGATCAGTCCTGAGTGTTCATTGGAAGGACTGATGCTGAAGCTCCAATACTTTCGCCACCTGATGTGAAGAGCTGACTCATTTGAAAAGACTCTGATGCTGGGAAAGATTGAAGGTGGGAGAAGGGGACGACAGAGAATGAGATAGTCAGATGGCATCACCAACTCGGACATGGGTTTGGGTAAACTCTGGGAGTTGGTGATGGACAGGGAGGCCTGGTATGCTGCAGTCCATGGGGTAGCAAAGAGTGGGACACAACTGAGCAACTGAACTGAACTTTACACCTTAAAGAAAAAAGGGGCGGTGGAAGCAAGCCAAACCCAAAACTAGCAAAACAAAGGAATAAAAAGTGGAGATAATTAAGAAAACAGTAGGACAACAGAGAAAAAATGAAACCAAGTTAGTTGTTTGAAAAGATCAACAAAATCGACAAGCCTCTAGTTAGACCAAGGGGGAAAAAAAGGAGGCTCCAACTACCAAAAATCTGAACACACGTAATAACAAGTGAAGACACTGAGCTGGTAATCAGAAATCTCCCAGTGACAAAGGAAACAGCCTAGAAGGAACCTCCCAACTCCCCAACTCATCCCATAAGGACAGCATAACTCTGATATCAAAGCCAGACAGATACAGAAAACCACGGATCAATATTTCTGGAAACCAAATTCAGCAGCATATCGAGACAGTGCAGCATGTTAAACCTATGACCAAGTGATCCCAGGATCAGGAGAGTGGTTCAACACACACAAATCAATCCCAATTGATGTAGTTTAAAAAGCATTTGACAAAATCAACGAACTTTCAAGATAAGCACGCACAACAGGAACCTCCTCTGCCTGGCAAAGGACGTTTACCAAAACCCCAGAGCTGAGATGCTTACCGGCAAAAGCTCCTTCCCTAAAGTCAGAAACAAAGTAAAGATGCCCTTTTCCTCCTCATCTATTTAACACTGTACTAGAAGTTCTAGCCGGAGCCTTAGGTGAGAGAAAAAAGGCACACAAACAGGAGAGAGTAAAGCTAAATCTATCTGCAAATGAAATGACCTTATTTCTAAAGAATCTGCAAAGAAAAACTATGAAAGGTAACAAAAATTTAGGAGAGTTGCAGAATACAAGATCAACAGGCAAAAATTAATTGTTTAAATTATACCAGCAAGAGCAATCCAAAAAGGAGAATTAAGAAAATGATTCCATTCCACTTAAAATTCAATCAAAAAGAAAAACATACTTAAATACTGCTAAAATGGCAATACTCCCCCAAAAGATCTACAGATTAAATAGAATCCTAGGAAGAGAGAAGGAAGGCGAAAAGATGACAAAAGCCCACGATTACCCAAAAGGAGGTGAGTGATTTCATAGTCCTGCAGGGTTGTGCCTTCTTGCTGGCACTGGGCCCTTCACTCATATGTTAAGCCCTTAGGATTATCCTGTGGGAATGAGTAGGTACGAATTTCACAGAAGCAGCTTCACTGGTGTCCTTGATGCAGAGCTACTATGCTTTAACTTTCATTGCAGGATCTTAAAGTTTCTAAAAAATTTAACACTTCTTTGCCTTTGGTGGAGTTACTGGTTTATTTTGTGCTCTTTTTAAAAAACTAAACATTTGGCAGTTTCTGATTACTTCTAACATAAATTCTGTGCAAGCTATAAGCTAGTAAAAGAGATTTTAATTCTTCGTACTATAGAACAGCTATCCTCTATAGTGCAGGGCTTCTCTGATAGTTCAGAGGTTAAAGCGTCTGCCTGCAACATGGGAGACCCGGGTTCGATCCCTGGATTGGGAAGATCCTCTGGAGAAGGAAATGGCAACCCACTCCAGTATTCTTGCCTGGAGAATCCCATGGACGGAGGAGCCTGGCGGGCTAGAGTCCACAGGGTCACAAAGAGTTGGACACGACTGAGTGACTTCACTTTCACTTTCATCAAAAATTTCAGCTTCCTTTTTTGTAGAAATTGACAAATGTAATCCTAAAATTCATATGAAAATGCAAGCAGCCTAGTTTAGTCAAACAATCTTAAAGTGAATTTGGAGTACTCTGTCCAATCTCAAAACCTACTACAAAGCTATAGTACAGCGTGGGACTGGCAGCAGGGTGGACATTCACACTGACAGCACCGTGTCGACACTCCAGATGCGCGCCCGCGCGCTCGGCTCTGGCCTGTCTCTCTGTGACCACGTGGACTGTCGCCTGCCAGGCTCCTCTGTCCACGCGACTGTCCCAGCAAGAACGCCCGAGTGGGATGCTCTATCTCCTCCAGGGGATCTTCCCAAACAGGGATGGATCTAATGTGGCTCCTGCAGGGATACTTTACCACCCAACCACCGGGAAAGCCCCCAAAACCCAAAACCTGTGGTCAAATAATTTGACAAGGTTGCCGAGACCATTTGTGGGGAAAGAATAGCTTCTTCAACAAATGGGTAGACATGCAATGAACGAAGCCGGACCCTTACCTTATACCATACACATATTAACTCAAAATGGATCAGAGACCTAAATGTGAAGAGCTAGCACTAAATAACTTAGAAGTGAAGAAAGTTTATAGGATGGAAGAAAATATTTACAAGACCTATATCTTATAGAAGTCTAATACCCAGAATATAAAAAAACTCAGTTTAACAACAAAAGACAAACCATCCAATTAAAAAATGGGCAAAGGGCTCAAACAGATATTTATCCAAAGACAAACAAATGCTCAAAAATCACACAAAAAGATGCTCACTATAAGTCATCAGTGAAATGTAAATCACAACCACAATGAGACTACTACTTCACACACACTACAATGCCTACAATCACAGCAATTTTACAAATGGGAAATAACAAGTATCAGAATGTAGAGAAATTGGAACTCTTTGTGCACTGCTGGTGGGAATGTAAAATGATGCAGCCATTGTGGAAAATATTTCGCAGCTCCTCAAAAAAAAAAACAACATAGAATTACCATTGATTGTTGTTCAGCTGCTAAGTCACGTCCGACTTTTTGCAACCCCCAAGAACTGCGGCACGCCAGGCTTTCCCATCCTTCATTATCTCCCTGCTGCTGCTGCTGCTAAGTCTCTTCAGTTGTGTCCTACTCTGTGTGATCCCATAGGCGGCAGCCCACCAGGCTCCCCCGTCCCTGGGATTCTCCAGGCAAGAACACTGGAGTGGGTTGCCATTTCCTTCTCCAATGCATGAAAGTGAAAAGTAAAAGTGAAGTCACTCAGTCGTGTCCCACTCTTGGCGACCCCATGGACTGCAGCCCACCAGGCTCCTCCGTCCATGGGAGTTTCCACCAAGAGTACTGGAGTGGGGTCCCATTGCCTTCTCCCATTATCTCCCTAAGATTGCTCAAATTCATGATCATTGATTGAGTCGATGATGCCATCCAACTGTCTCACCCTCTGGTGCTCCCTTCTCCTCTTGCCCTCAGTCTTTCCCAGTACCAGGGTCTTTTCTAATGAGTCAGCTCTTCGCATCAGGTGGCCAAAGTACCTGTCACCTCCACTCCTACATATATGCCCTCAAAGTTGAAAACAAGTATTCAAATACTTGTATGTGGATGTCTGTAACAGTACAATCCACAAACGTGCAAACCACCGAGACATCTGTCAAACGCCAAATGCACAAACAAAATGCAGTATTACTCGTAAGGAGGAATCAGGTGCCTTGGGGACTGACTGACACACACCGTTATATTTAGAACAGAGAGCTAACAAGGACCTATACTGTACAGTACAGGGAACTCTGGTCAGTATCCTGTAGCAACCTAAATGCGAATGGAAAGGATACATGTGTAACTGAATCACTTGGCTGTACACCTGACATGAACACAATATTGTTAAACAGTACTCCTATATAAAAAATAAAACTAAGTTAGTGTTTTTGAGGCTGGAAAGGGGCTGGGTGGGAAATGACTCCCTTTAATGGGTACAGGGCCTCCGCAGACGGAGGTGATGTCAATGTACTAAATGGCACTGAATTCTACGTTTCAGGACAGTGAACTCTGTTTCAGAGTGAGGTACCAGGCAGCCACTGTGGGTGCCGTGACCACCACACGGTGGGACGAGGAAGAGCGGACAAACCGAGAGCAGGGGATGCTATGAACTGAGACAAAAAGATACTGGCCCTCCTGGCAGGCATGCTTCTCCCAATTCTTCTAGGTACCAAAAGATGAAACATAAAGTGAATTTTCTCAATCTGAGAGTAGCCGACAATCCTTTTAAAACAATCTAAAATCAAATCCAAAAGGTGACAGCCATTTCATCACGATAAAACAAGTTCTAAGTTTTGCCCTAATATGATCTGGTCCTCCTTCAGACTGGCTCCTCATTTTTCTAATTGAGGCTGAGAGAAATTAAACAACTTATCCAAGATTACAGAGTTAACACTGATATAGTGAACAGGGAATGGCTGGTTAACAGGCTGGAACAAACTAGAGTGAAAGTCTTATCTCTAATTAAATATTTACATTTTTGGAGGAAAACTAACAAACCTTAAATTCTTGTTAAGTGCCTAATATTTTCTCCCTTTTTCTAAACTTAGTCCTCATAATCTTGCCAAATAATATTTTTTTTAATAGTTGAGGAAAACAAATCACTGATTTTCGCAAGCTCATCTATTAAATGGTGCAGCTGAGACTGGGACCCAGGTATATCTAAGTCCAAAGTCTACATTCATTCCACTACACCACACCTATCATATAAGAAAGAAATGGGAAAGCGCCAGTCCAAGAGCTTAATGCAGATTTGAGAGCTGGTTCACTTCCACCAAGTCTCAGGTTCAAGTGCCAAAAGAGCGGCTCATTTATGGAAGATACTGACCTAAAAGACCATGAGAAGAATTATTTCAAGAAAGTGAATTCCTAATCTAAAACGGCAGCGAACATTCACAGCATCATTATTCATAGTAGCTATTTAAAAAGTACATCAAGTCATGAACAACCTGTTTAGGTCAAATGGAATGAAAATATTTATACATACTACAACATGGAGTAACCTAAAAAATTTTGTACTAAGTGAAAGAAGTCAGATTCAAAACAGAAAACCTCACATACTGTAAGTACAAGTCTGTATACAACATGTCAGAAAAGACGTATCTACATAGAATTACACACTTAAAAATGTATTTTAAACTATCAATATGTAAACTGTGCCTCAATAAAACCATGTTACTAAAATAGGCATTGCAGCATTGAGTCATAAAGGCCAATAACTCAAACTACCCAAACGCCCAGCAGCAGTAAAGTGGATAAACTGTGATACATTCCCACAAGGGAACAGGACACAGCAATGAAGATAAGCGTCTGTAACAAATGCAACACAGAAGGATGCTGCACAGTGGGGAGCAGAAGAGGCCCCACGCAGAGACATAACTGGCAAAACGCATCTGTGCTGTTCAAAGTAACAACAGCAGCTACACTGAGGGATGGCTGATTGTGTTGTTTCTTGAGCTGGGTAATGTTTACACAACTGGACTTGCTTTGTGGAGATACATGCTGCTGTACACTTCTGTTAAGTGTGCTTTTGTATATGTACAGTGTATCTTAATAATTTCTTAAAAAAAAGAAAAAAATCACCTGTAATCTACTCCCCCCTCCCCGAGGGTTGGGGGAGAATCTGAGAAATACCAAATGTCCTCCAATCAAGTAATAGTTAAATAAACACAGAACACCGACGTGTAGTAGTCACAGTTGGAAGCCCATGAAGTAACTCATCTCTTTCTGTTTCCTTAGAGAATCAATCCCACTGCTAAAAACATGCTGGGATTTGAGTGTAAACTAGTGGTTTTCACAGTGTAGTTTGCAAACCCCTATGGGTCCCCAATACTCTTTCAAGAAGTTTTCAAAGTCAAAATTGGTCACAAAAAAACCTGTTGGGATTTTGATTTTGATTATACTGCACTTATAGATCAATATGAGGAGAAATAAAATTTTAATAATGAGTCTTCAAGCTCATGAACAAGGCACACTGCTCTCCACTTAGGTTTGTTAAACACTTCCCTCGGCAGCGTTTCGCACTCTCCAGTGTTTGCTCCACGTCTTCTGCCACATTTCTCCCTAAGTAATCCACGCTTCTGGTACTAGTGTAAGCAATATTTTTACATGCAAACACAACTGATTTTTGTATGCTGATCTTGTTTTCTGTGGGATGACTTGAAGAGGCCTTGCAGCTTTTGGACCACTGTCCTGAGACCACACGACATGAAAATGTCTGAACCGGAAGACCACTGATGAGAATGGCCCACCTGAAAAATAACAAACTATTGTCTTTTAAACCACTAAGCTTTTGGATGCTTCGTTATACAATATATAACTGACATAAAAGTTCATAGAGAAAGTCACAGTGAAGAAAATGGGGTTTAGAAATTCTCAAAGAGTTAAAGTTACAAACAGAATCAGTCAATAAGAAGGTAGGATATAAGTTGGGAGTCTAGGATCAAACAAGTAAGCCACATTTAAGGAGATATGTAAGCAAAAGACAGACCCGCAGGAATTCTCAGTAGGGAATTAACTGTCCTAAAGCTAAAGGGGGGCTTCCCTGGTGGCTCAGAGGTTAAAGCGTCTGCCTCCAATGCGGGAGACCCAGGTTCAATCCCTGGGTCGGGAAGATCCCCTGGAGAAGGAAATGGCAATCCACTCCAGTATTCTTGCCTGGAGAATCCCATGGACAGAGAAGCCTAGTAGGTTACAGTTCACGGGGTCGCAAAGAGTCGGACACGACTGAGCGACTGACATGACATGACATGAAAGCTAAAGGGAGTACTTGCCTGGGGATATAACAGTAAGATCCACCTGGCTAGGTTTAATTCAGAGGAGCCTGATCCTTCCTGGGACTTAAAAGATCAGGGGTCATTAACTCAAAGCTAATTTGTTTGTGTCAGAAGATCTTGCCCACCCATAATCTCAGTGTAAGGATAACATCATGTCCACAGGTTGAGACAGTATCTCTTAGGGGTTTCCGATTCTTATCTGCTGAGTGGATAAGACCTTGGGCCTCTTCCGCCAGGGTGTTCTGTTGCAACTCTCAACTGGTTGTGGAGGAAAAGGGATCTCAATGTAAAATAATTATTATATATAACAAGATAAACTTACAACTGTGTCAAGACAGTTCTGATATGCTGAATCATAATAGGCAAATTATTACACACCTATCTTCTTTACATGTAAGGGACAGAAAAACTTATTGACCTGATTGATAAAACATCCCATAACCGAAAGAAACTGATAATCAAGGCTTTCTAAACCCAGGTCACAATCCACACTAATCATAGATGAGGTACGTCTGCACGTCTAGGAAACTAGAACAGAAAGGAAGAACCATCGGAGGTCTGGATATTTGAAGTAGAAAAACAGTCTGAAGGCTACGGGACATTCCTAACAAGGAACAAGTTGTTGAGCACATCTTTCCCACCCTGAGAGGAATAACATGGTTCCTGTCACCTTGAGATGCAGGGCGAGAAAGGACACAGGGTCGATGGATGACCATCCAGTGTGCCGCCAGGACTTCCCTGGAAGCTCAGAGGGTAAAGCGTCTGCCTGGAATGCGGGAGACCTGGGATTGATCCCTGGGTTGGGAAGATCCCCTGGGAAGGAAATGGCAATCCACTCCAGTACTCTTGCCTGGAAAATCCCATGGACAGAGGAGCCTGGTGGGCTACAGTCCACGGGGTCACAAAGAGTCGGACATGACTGAGCGACTTCCCTTCACAGTGTACTGTCCGCCTCTTGAGACGTAAGCATTACAATAGTCAGAACTTGAGTCTCAGAAATCTGATCCTGTGACTCTGTGTATTCCTATAATTAGCTCTACTTTGTTTTCCATAAATAATTAGTAAAGTCCATTTTGAAATATTAATATTAGCCGATCTCAACATATTTAAAGAAGTCAGGGAAAGCAAGTCCTTTGCTTTTTTAAAAAACGAAAACAAAACTAGTATTTAAGCCAACTTTAGAAGAGCTTATCATTGTGAAGACAATGTTTTTTGTAGATCCTTTGTGCAGAAACTCAAATGGTAAAAATTAAGAATTTATATACCACCACAGGAAAACAGAAATACTCTGATGAAAACAATCTAAATAAATCCCTAGATCTGGGGGAACTCATTTGGTGATTCTGTCCAGGCAATCTTTACCGAACATCACTACAACAGGAAGAGTAACTAAAAACAGCAAAAGGATATTAAATAAAGGATGAAGCCCACACTTCAATACAATCAAATTTTTAAACAACCAGGGTTCCAAATTGTTTCCTCCAAGCTCTAATTTCATGAGATATTCTTTAAGGAAAAGAAGGAGGGGCTGTCTCACACGCAACTTCTGTGCATTTTGGTATCTTCATTGCATACTACACCCAGAAACAAAGTCTGTGAAGTTAACATTAGCAGGTAAAGCAACACTGGGATTATTAATAACTACACTGAAGCCAAATCATTCCTTCACCTTCCCTGTGTTACACTGTTGGAATTTCTTCACCCCCACATTTATTTACCACACAACCTAGTATCTAGGATGGTGCTGGACACACAGTGAATGCTCAACAATCACTTGCTGAAGGAACTATTCGCGAAGCAATTTTCTACTGCATTCCTGACACATCCATCAGGCTTAAACAAACACAGTAGACACAGGAACCTAATGCACTTCTTTACTATTATTTCAGCTTGAAAAATGGCCACGGCACTGTGCAATTCAGTAATTTTACAGCAACAGCCAGCTCCTTTTTTGAGCGTGCATTATCATTTATTCAAACTTGTCCACAGTTCTCACCTTTAACTGAAGGAGAGCACTTAATTTCCAAGTTGTTTGGAGTAAGAGCAAAAAATAATCCTGAAAACATCTTTTCAATACTAATGAAACAAAGAGGTGTCTTTAGAAAATCATCTCCGTTCCTATAATCCGTGATCTAGTTGTAGAACTGTAAGACACTTACATACCTATCCACGCAGCTCAGAGCTGAACGATCACTGTAGTAACTAAACTTACAGAGACTGAGATGGGGGTTGGAGAAGATTTCTTTGAAATTTTATAAGCTTAACAACAGTTACTTTTTATTGAGTCTTTACTGGATTCAGTTTACTAGATTATTTGCAATAAAAGGCAGAACTTGAAATCAACCCGAGCTGTAACTGCAGATCCAGAGCGTTTAACTGGGGTTTAACGTGGGACTTAAGACTGACTGACCTGTAACGCAGGTGCTTTTCTCTTTAAACTTTAGCGCCGATGATTCACAACGCTGCATCACTGTCAGGCGGACCGCAGAGGGACTCGTTTTATACACACACACCACCCACTATACCTTCTCAGATGCCTTTCCAGCATAACTAGATATTGACTATACTTCCCTGTGCTACACAATAGGTCCTTGTTGGCTATCTATTTTATATATAGTAGTGTGTATCTGTTAATCCCAAACTCCTAATTCATTCCCCACTCCTTTCCCTTTCGGTAACCATAAATTTAAGTTCATTTGTATTTTTTTTTCCCAGATTCCACATACAAGCGATTATGTGTTATTTATATTTGTCTGACTTACTTTACTTAGTATGAGAATTCTAGGTCTATTCATGTTGCTGCAAGAGTCATTATTTCGTATGTTTTTATGGCTGAGCATTCTAAAGGAGATCAGTCTTGGGTGTTCTTTGGAGGGAATGATGCTGAAGCTGAAACTCCAGTACTTTGGCCACCTCATGCAAAGAGCTGACTCATTGGAAAAGACTCTGATGCTGGGAGGGATTGGGGGCAGGAGGAGAAGGGGACGACGGAGGATGAGATGGCTGGATGGCATCAC
Source organism: Cephalophus harveyi (assembly GCA_006410635.1). NCBI lineage: Eukaryota > Metazoa > Chordata > Mammalia > Artiodactyla > Bovidae > Cephalophus > Cephalophus harveyi. Next base: position 62,242 of record SJYT01034602.1, read on the forward strand.
CGACTCGATGGACGTGAGTCTGAGTGAACTCCGGGAGTTGGTGATGGACAGGCAGGCCTGGCGTGCTGCGATTCATGGGGTCGCAAAGAGTCGGACACGACTGAGCGACAAATTGAATATTTCAGCGTGTGTGTGTGTGTGTGCACGCCCATGTGTGCACATACACTGGAAAATATATATATATACACACACACAAGCGCAATATACATCTTCTGTATCCATTCATCTGAGGAGGGACACTTGGGTTGCTTTCCTCTCTTGGCAATTGTAAATAGTGCTACGTGACACTGGCATGTGTATCTTTTTGAATTAAGAGTTTTCATCTTTTTCTGATAATACACCCAGGAGAGGGAGTGCTGGATCATGATAGCTCTATTTTCAGCTTTTTAACAAACATCCATACTGCCCTCCACAGTGGCTGCACTAAGTCACACTCCCACCAATAGTGTGGAAGGGCCCCCCTTTCTCCACACTCTACCCAGCAATTACTATTATAGACTTTCAGATGATGGTGATTCTGACCAGTATGAGGCAGTACCTCATTACAGCTTAATTTCCATTTCCTGAATAATTAACACTGATGAACACCTTGTCATGTGCCCGTTAAGCCATCTGCATGTCTTTTTGGATAAACGTCTGTTCGGGTCTTCTGCCTGTTTTTTGATTTGCTTGTTTGATATTGAGCTGCATGAGCGGTTTGCATTTTTTTGGAAATTAAACCCTTGTCAGTTGCAGTGTTTGCAAATATTTTCTCCCAGTCCACACTGCTATCATTTACATAAGAGGATGTTTTTTGCCTACCTTCTCTGAGTTTTATGGTGTCATATTGGATATTTACATTTTACGCCAATCTGAGTTTATTTTTAAGTCTAGTGTGAGGAAGTGCTCTAACTTCACTGATATATATGCAGCTGTCCAGCTTTCCCAACCCCACTTGCTGTAGAGACTGTCTTTTCCTCCCTGTATATTCTTGCCTCTTTGCTGAAGATTAATTGACCAAAGGTGAATGTGTTATTTCTGGGATCTGTTTTTGTGCAATGTCACTGTTTTGACTGCAGCTTTATAGTACAGTCATTCTCCACATTTAAGTCTTTTACCTCCTTGGTCAGGGTTTTTCCTGGGTATTTTATCTTTCTGAGGCAATTTTAAGAGTTGTGGTTTTTTGTTTTTTTTTTTAACTTTCTCTTTCTCATATTTCAATGTGAACATAAAGAAGTCTGTTAGTTCCACAGGTTTCTGTATGTTACTCTTGTATCCCACTACCTTGCTCAGTTTATCAACTTCTGGTTTAAGAAATCAACACAAAAGATCAATTAAAAAGTCATCTACAACAGAGTTCTTATTTCCACCACATTCTGTGAGTTCACTTCAAGGCAACCCAAAATAATTTCTTTCGACACAGTCTTTAGACATGGGAGATAATTCTAGCTGACAGATGCAGGCTGTGGTTTTTGTCTTAGTAGAACCTGTCACAACATTCCCCCCACATCCTAAAATTTCCAAAATGATCTCTGAATAAGGAACACAAGAGCTTCCATTCTTGGCAGACATATTCTAATTTCCAAGTATCAACAGCAACAAAATCCAAAACCTCCTAAACAAAACAGTCATGCAAAGCTTTCTACACAAAAACCTGCCTAGTATGAAACACTTCTGCCTGGTATACTATGAAATGAAATACTAGCAGATTCTAAAATTCAGAGGAAAAAAAAACCTGCTCACTGATACCTAATTGCTCACAGAGTAATCAAGTTACTGGTTCCTAACCATACCATCATTCTTCTAAATGGCATAAATTCAGGTTTTACACTTGACCTATAATGCATATTGCAAAGCATTCTTTAAAAGAGAAAGTCCACATTGAGGATAATATGTACTCATATTACATATATACATAATAAGTTAACTGATCAATACTCTAGGACTGGACCAAGATTAGACAAAGTAAACAAAACATGCTTAAGTGTATCTTTGTTTTAGTTTTAAGAAGGATGCTATGTACTTGAACGCAGTATCAAGGAACAAAGTCAATAACTAGGAAAAAAATTTAATAAATGAGCAACTGGCTCAACATGATATGGGCAATTTTAATAATCCAATCTGCAAAGCCAGAACAGTCTTTTTAAAAAAGCATTAAAAAAAAAACTGAACATTAGCTTCCCTTCATAATCCAGATAAGAATACTTTTAATACATATATCTGGTTTGCTACTTGAAATAACCTAATGGGCCCATTTAATTATTCACCAGGCTGCAATCTTAGAACACTTTTCTTTCTGCATTCTTCAAAACGCATTTATGCCTCTCCACAAGAACCTACACTGTACTCTGTATACTGTGTATCATTCCGCTCTGCTACTTCACTGGAAAACCAAGTAACTTTAAACATTACAATAAAGTGACATCAAATAATCTGATTTCCCATTATTAGGTTTCTAAGTAATATTAAAATGTTCCACTTGCCCAAACCTGCCACTCTTAAATATGGCCTATCTATTCCAACAATTCATTACCAAATAAGTCACTTTTTAATAGGAGCAATTTGAATGATCAGGTTGAAGCTCATTCTATTTTCTATCAGATTATAAAGTAGTCACGTAAGGTTTATGAGTGCTAAGAAGGACCCATCTTACCTTTCTCAGTTGATACTTTTTCTATGCATCTGAAAGAAAAGAGAATCAAATGGTAAATGAATAATCTTGCATATTTTCTTAAAATACAAACATTTATCCTTTTCAGGTTCATCTCCAGAGTGATACAGAAAGCATCTAGAACAGCAGTGTCCAGCTGAACTTTCTGCAATGATAAAAAATATTCTACATCTGTACTGTCCAATATGATAGGCTCCTGAGTGACTGAAATAGCTATGTAGTTGAGGAACTGAATTTTCAGTTGTGATTAGTATAATTTAAATAGCCACAAGCAGATATCATATTTGACAGCGCAAAGCTAGAGTATCATTCAAAATAGTTGTTTTTAACTGTAAAAAAATATCGATACAAAGAAACTACTGCTAATTTTGTTGTATTAAATGGTCATAAAAGAAAAATGTCTTTATTTTACACAAATGCAGTAACTAGTGGTGTAATGAAATATTTGAGATATCCTCTAAAATACTTCTGCCAAAAGAAAAACAGAGGGAAGAAGGATAAAGGTAGTAAAAATGGCAAAATCTCAATAACTGTTAAATCCAGGTGATAAATACTGAGGACTCGTTACTATCTCTACTTTGGATACATTTGACAATTCTCATAATAAAAATTTAAGGAACCCAGAAGAAAATCCTAAAATTATTCATTTGTTAAAGTCAAAATCTATTTCTAAAATGGCAGCAGACAGGACCTAGAAATAAATGTAACTTGAACTTTACAAATTAGATAGGAAGAGTAAAGAGTCTTATGTGTAATAAACTGGAGGTTAAAAAAAAATGTCATTTACATGTTTTTAATTTGGGGAAATTTCTATCAAATGTTAACTGTTGAGTACAGTATAATGACTCTCCTCTATAGCCCTTACCCAAATTCAAAGTTGACCTGTCTTGGATCTTTCCCAAGATGCCAAACAGCATTTCTGAGCAGTATAAAGTTTTCTCCTTTTTTTTTCTTTTTTGAAAATAAACCTAATACAAATGAAGACTCTTATGTTACAAAGAATATCCAAGCAGATACTGAAGCCACAGCATAATACAAATTCTGTTCTCTTTAGAGAGACTAGATATCATTTTCTCATCTCATTTGTTTTTTTAAAAGCTTGGTATTATAATTTATTATATTTTTAACGTCCCAGTCAACAACTGACACAGGAATACTGCTCATCACCCGAGCTCTAAACGAAAAGTTTCATAAACCCTTGTCATATGCTGACACACTATGCAGTACACTTTCTGAAAGCCTATGGGAACGGTTCAGTGTTTCCTTTACCAAGCTCACCACAAAAGGAAAACTCAGGATTTGGGGCTTATACAACTGAAGCCTTCTCTAAAGAGCCACAGAAGCCAGAAAATTTTCCAATTCAGAGTATTACTGCCTCTTAATTCTCACTATCATGTCCATCACCTTCTCCTTACAAAAAGAAAGTGTGAAGCAAAGGCTTACTACCGTTTAACTTTCTGCAAGAAAACAAATCCCAAATGGAATTCCATATACTGGAAAACAGTGCAGTATTTGTTTCATTTGTAACCCATCTGAACCTGTAGGTTTACCACTAGGAATACTGTTCTAGCCTATATTCCCATATTCCTTATGGTGAGGAAAGAACAGCTTTTCTCAACAGCTAAGCGAGAAATTGAAAAAAAAAAAAAAAGTATGTAAGTATTAAATTCTGAAATGCATCAGATAATCTAAAGGACTTATTATCACACAGTAGGAAGAAAATAAGTCGTTTGCATTTAAACTAATCTTATTTTAACAATTATAGTGTTTCCCTATTAGTAATGGATGTTTTAACTTATAAATCAGAAATAAGCTGTAGTGTGTGTATGTATACACAGATACCTGTATATACCTGTATGTACCCATACATAGATACCTATAAACATATGCATTTGAAACATAAGAATCTTAACTCTGGAATTTATTGGCTAAAATACAGCAAATAAAGAGCCTAATTCTTAGTACTAACATATAACCTTTCTTCAAACTTGGTTTATCTTTCCTATTAGCCTTTAACCTTTTAATTTAAAATGGTTATAGATTTAACTTAATGCCTTTTGCTTAAGCACATTCACTGAAAAATTCTTTTTATTCCCCTTCACAAAGAGTTCCTATTCTTTTCATTAATTCCTGAGTATGTCAATGCAAATAGAAAAATTGTTGTAAGATTAGGAAAGCTTATAAAAACAGTAATTGCCATCTAACTGTAAAGCTCATTCCACAAATCATAAATTATCAGCTAAAGATGAAGAAGTATATTCAAGGAGGTTAAGTGACTTGACCAAGGTCAGTAAGCAGTAAAAAGCAAGGGTTTTTTTCTATTTTGCCTTGTAAGAGGAAGCGATTACAATCAATCCAAGTCTATTTACTGACACTTGAAGCCACTGTACAAGCAAGTCACTTTGCTGTTTCCTTGATCAAGAAAAACAGTTGATTTCTGGGAATTTATTAGGAGAAATGTTATTTGGAAAACAGCTGAAATTAAGGTCAGAAGGAACTTAACCAGGGTTCAGTGATCACACATTTCAAAACTTGAAATGTCTTAAAGGATAAAGTTTCTCAATTACTTTTTAAAATTTATCACTCTGAAAATCTGTAAACAGTGCATACATCTGACAAACCTCCACTAATCCATGCATCGTCCCCCTTTACTGAAATCTATGTCTCATTTTTCTTTATAAATCCTGGCTCAGCACACTGCCAGACCCAATTATTTGCTTAATCAAGGTTTACTGAGCTGAAATGCTGTAGCAGTTCTTTGATTTCCAGGGTATGTAGTAAATTGAAAATGTGTAACAAAAAAATTATTAAAGTGAAAATTTATCAAACAATCTAATCAAAACTGCATAATTTGAAATATACAGTTAAATAGTTCTGAGGCTAAAAGAACACTATGATCTTTTACGATACTGGATGAGAGAGAGGGGGACTTTTAAGAATTAAGACTTTTCTATCCTCCCCACAAGGAATACTGCGGAGAAAAAAACTGAAGGGATTTAATTAAGTCATCCTTAGCCAACTTCAACTGTTGTAACATTTACACTGTGGAAATAAAACTACTCAGCACTTTTTTGACAGAAGTTAGGGAACATAATAAACTACGAGAGCTGGTAAAACTAACACTTAAGATTTTCTCTGAGTAAACTGATGAGTCAGTGGGAGGGAAAGGTGCTAAGGAGATATAGCCATATATAACCTTCAAATGGGTAGGTGAAAATGGAAGGAAATTTACAAGATTAAGTTATTAACCTTCCTGTGTATGGTTATAGAAAAAATTAAAAATCCTATTTGGCAGAATTTACATGAAAAACTCCACTACACAGTAGTTATACCTCTACTATATAACTCTAGTAGAGGTTTAACTACTACATAACTATACACAGTAGAAGTATGTAATAGGTAGCATATCACTATTCAAAACAAACACTTTCAATATTTCCTACCTATCATGCTTTGTATTAAGTGCTGCACTTAAGTCTCACAAACTCATCTCATTGAGCTTCACATTATTTTCTATAGACAATAAAACTGAGGCACAAGCAGTTTAACCTGTCCAAGGAATTTATATCCAAATAAGGCCAATAACATCTTTTCAAATTTATGATAGTAAAAACTGTTTAAATTTTTTGTGTCTATGAAATTCACTTACAGTAATTATTAATCGAATCCTAACTGCAGCTCATTTATAAGTACAAATTTTTGTTGTCCACAGAAATTTAATTTACAATTCTCTAAATTATGTTAATTGTTGAAAGCCGCTCAACTGTCCGACTCTTTGCGACGCCATGGACTATACAGTCCATGGAATCCCCCAGGCCAGAATACAGGAGTGGGTAGCCTTTCCCTTCTCCAGGGGATCTTCCCAACCCAGGGATCGAACCCAGGTCTTCCGCATTGCTGGCGGATTCTTTACCAGCTGAAAAAAAGTAAAGTCGCTCAGTCGTGTCCGACTTTTTCAACCCCACGGTCTGTAGCCTACCAGGCTCCTCTGTCCACGGGATTTTCAAGCAAGAATACCGGAGTGGGTTGCCATTTCCTTCTCCACTTTACCAGCTGCTGCTGCTGCTAAGTTGCTTCAGTCGTGTCCGACTCTGTGCGACCCCATAGACAGCAGCCCACCAGGCTGCCCCGTCCCTGGGATTCTCCAGGCAAGAATACTGGAGTGGGTTGCCATTTCCTTCTCCAAAGCATTAAAGTGAAAAGTGAAAGTGAAGTCACTCAGTCGTGTCCGACTCTTGGCGACCCCACCTTAATCAAATAACATCCAATAATTTGAAAGCACATCTAGAACACAATACACCTTTGAAAGTTACTTCTTTCTGAGAGTCTTTCAAGACAAGTATGTCACGGTCACAGACTTCACTCTTAATTGTGGAGCAGGTGTGTTTCAAATTTTAAATTGACCAGGCCTGTGTAAGCCACGTATTATCAGGATCTCTACTGGGGAGGTAGCGTGACGGCGGCGGCCGGCGGCATTTAAAACTTATTTCTCCCCTCAGCTTCAATTTTTCCTGCTTTTACTTTTTTTTTTCACTTGAAAGTCAAAAAGACACAAAGTCTTCAGCAACTAATTCCATGGCTAACGCGCTTCATTTCTACAATTTACAAACACGTGTGCTTCACTACTTTAGGCACAGAAACATTTTAATGAACAACTTAAAAAATATGTAGATTCCTGGTCATCTTGGTTCCTCTACGACCTCTCTCGGGAAGGAAAGAATTCCTTTCATATTATTCAAAAATTTAAGGACGAAATCCCTATGTTAAAACATATTCAAAAACACACACTTGTGTGCGCCTCAGTTTTATCTATAGGAGATAACGTTAAGCTCAATGAGATGAGTTTGTGAGGCTTAAGTGCAGCACTTAATACAAAGCACGATACGTAGGAAATACTGAAAGTTTTTGTTTTTGACAGTCGTCAAAAAAACGCCAACAACACACGCATTTCAGAGTCTACAGTTAAAATTGGCAAGCCACGTTTTTATCTTAAGTTTTTGTGTTTTGTTTTGTTTTTTTCTAAAAAACGAGTGAATATTTAGTACGTTTGAGAAAAAACCCAAACAAACTGCATAACGATCCTAGTACCAGTGAGACTGCTCAGGAGGGAAGGGTGGGGGAACGACCTGCGCGCTGAGCGCGAAGCCCCCGCCGCCCGTTTCCCGACGGGGCCGCGCGCTGCAGCGGAGGCCGCCGCGCGGGGGAAGGGGCCGGCGGGC
>SJYT01034602.1:70706-173662 GCA_006410635.1 Cephalophus harveyi
GGTACCGCTGGCGGCGCGCGCGCGCGCCCGCCACAGGCGCGCAGAGGGCCAATCAGAGGGAAGAAGCGGCTCCTTGGCCCCGCCCCCCGCAGGTTTTCACGTCGCGGCGTCCCGGGCTTCCGCCCACCCCCACCCCGGCCTTCCACCAATCAGGAAACGGCTCCGAGGGAGCGCGCGAGGGTTCCTTCCCCGCGCACCCGTGCTCACCGTTGAACGGCTGCGTCTCGCGACAATCCCAAAGTGACCTTTCCCCCCCCACCCCACCTCCGGAGCTCAACGCGCGCCCGGGGCAGTGGGAGGGGCAGGCCTCGCGAGGGGGCGGGTGGGAAACGCACCTCCTTCCCCGCCTCGCGCGCACCCTGGGCGGGCTGCGCGCGCACCTGCCGCCCTAAGGAGCCGCTAACGCCACAAGGGCTTTCTATCCTTCTCCCTTAAGCCGCGGAGGGAGCCTTGGCGTCCTTCCGCCTCCACCCCGGCCCCACTTTCCTGTCTGTGGCCTTTCTGTCCCCAGCGCCGCGAGGTCTTGCGGGGAAGAAGGGGGGGAATTTTTTTTTTTGAGCTGTCGCTTCTCCTTTAAGAAAAAAAGCCCCGTCGGCCGCCGGATGAAAGTCTCTGAAAAAATGGCGGCGGTGGAACAGAGGCGGGGTCGCGAGGGCAAGGAGGCCCCGCCTTCTGGCGCATGCGCGTGGTCGGCTCGCTCCGAGGCATGCTGGGAAGTGAAGTTCCGCTTCCCCTGGAGCCCTCGGAAGACAGACGGGAACCCCGAGGCGGAGAGGATGCCGGGAGGGGGAGTCGACTGTCCCGTCACTTCGGATTCGCTCTTCCGGGAGGCGGCGTTTCCGGGCTGGGCCGGAGCGCCCGCCCGCATCCGGGTACGCCTCCCGAGCCAGGCGCTGGTTGGGTCGCCGGGCAGCGTTTCCCGCAACTTTTCGCTCGGTGTTGGCGAGCCACGTCCGGGTGGCCACGCGGTAGCGCTCACCTCGGGCTGGACGGCGCCGCCGCGGCGCGGGCCAGCGCCCACGAACGTCGCCTGCAGGACCCCGGCTGCCCCGGTGCGCGCCCGGAGCTCCGGGGGTGCTGGTCCCGTCGGCTCCTGTGGGTCCGGCACAGTTCCTCCCCCTCATCCGGTCCTTAGTCAAAGTCTGCGGACAGGCTTGTGGAACTGCTTCCCCCCCCGGATATCAGGGCCGAAGACCGGCGCCCGCTGCTTAGGCTTGGCCGTGCCCCCTGGGCTGGAGCAGTGGCGAGGCGTTGTTGGCGTGAGTCTTGTGACCTCCCCAGATATCTGAAGGCTTCCCACCACCACGTCCCGCCACTCCCCACCCCGAAACCGTCTGCTGCTGCGGTTTTTAAGTGTCGCTGCTACACAGGAAGCACGGTCAGAACAGCAGCTTTGTCAGAATCTCTTTTTCCACCAGCGTGTGCAGCTAAGTGACTCTAGTGCATCAAACGGGAGTTTCCGTTTGCTTATCAACCAAGTTGCCTTTGGTGATGGCTCTGAACTTCGTGCATTGCTTTTTTTTCTTTCCTTTCGTCCATTTTAATGAAGGAGCGACCTGCAGGAATGCTTCTCAGTCCCGGAAACGAAAGCACCCAGGGTTAAAAATCTCCAAAGTGAGTGGCTGGAAACAAGCTCTCAGAATCCAATTCTACATTTCACATGAATCATTTAGTTTAACTGCAGATAGAGTCCAATATTTTGCAAGCCAAGTGCTGAAGAGCCTTTTTCCTTCCAGTGTTTTGGCTCAGTTACCACTTCAGATTGGGCAAATGTTCATCTTCTCTGTGGAGTGTTTTGCACTTTGATGGGGCTAAAGGCATTTTTCAGTTGTAAAAGCTGGCATAGTGTGGGTGGGAGTTTTTCAAAGCTGTGTTTGTAGCGAGCAGACTTTTGGAATAACGCTGACATCCAACGGCTGCGAAAAGTAATGCAGAGGTGGGATCTCCTTTACGTTAAAAAATAAAAATAAAAAAGTTTTTAAGAGTCACAAAGGAATGGAGAATGAGTGATTCCTTTCAGTTAACCGTAAAAAAGACCACTGGGTTGTAGAGGAAAGAATACAGGCTTTGACATTAAATCTGAAAAAGCTACTTACTAATTCTGTTAACTTTAGCAAATTTCTATTTCACTACTGATAAAAATGGGGATAATATCTATTTAACAAGACCATAGTTTTACTTCTTTCTGTACCTTATAGCAGGCCTTTTGAAAGTGCTTTATTTTATTCAAGGTGAATAAAATCCCAGTAGCCAAAAAAGAGGGAAAGTTGACCCCAGTGTCACTTTTGAGAGAAACTAAGGCCATGTGACTAGCCGGCAAGTGTGCATGATTGAAACATATGCCCCTAAGAACCTGGTGTCAAATCTCCCAGTTTCCTTCTTCATGACACCTCTAGATGATTGCATTTTAAACCACTGAAATAAACCTGGCCGGAGAATCCAGCTGTAAGCCTGGTCCAGAGAATCCTATTCTGCCTTTAATAGGTTGATGATCTATTCAGAAAAGCAAATAAGTATAATTTCTGGATAATTGGGTAAATAAAGACAGCAAAATGAATGCTAGTTAACTCTGATGGAAATTTTATGAAGATTATGCTTCCATGGTCTTTCAGCTTCATAGAAAAAAAAAAAATCAGAATCTTTCACAGCAGGCTACCCTACCCACTCTGGGAAAGAAACACAAATGCAAATCTGCCATTTCCATGAATTCAAGATAAATCCAAGCGCATAGTAGGTTCTCAAATTTTTCAAAATTAGTTTTGCTTCTTTATCACCTTGGCTAATGCACAACCAGAACTCAAATCCAACAACCTATTTTTCTATGTCTCATTTTTTAAAACTCTGACTTAGGAAAAAAAACATCAAAAGAAAGGAAAGTGAAATCGCTCAGTCGTGTCGGGCTCTTTGGCCACCCCATGTACGGTGTAGCCCACCAGGGCCCTCCGTCCATGGGATTCTCCAAGCAAGAATACTGGAGTGGGGTGCCATTTCCTTCTCCATAGGAATCTTCCAGACCCAGGTATCGAACCCAGGTCTCGCGCATTGCAGGCAGATGCTTTAACGTCTGAGCTACCAGGGAAGTAACTCAGAGGTTAGAGAGAGGAAGTGCTAAGCAAATACAGGAACCAAAAAAGGGTTATAGAGGCTGCTTCACGCTGGCTTGTTCAGTCCCTTTGCAGTCCTCTTCTCCAGCACATGCAGTGCTCTGCAACCTGTGTGTGGCACCAGGGCATCTCGGGTGTGAGACGATGGAAGAGCTGGGTGAGTGAGGAGCTTCTTGGAGGAGCAACTCGAAGGGACTGAAGTCTCGGCTGCCCTCTCCATGGGTGGTGGGGTGTACTTCTAGCCAGATGGAGGATAGTGTTGGAAGATTTTCTTTTCACTGCTTTCCTGACCTCAGGCCAACCAAGAGTGAAGCATGAGGAACTATGTTATTTTGGGGAACTATGGGTTCGCTATGTTTAGAGGCACAATAGGCAAAGAATTTGGTACTAACCACAGAGTAAACTCTGCACAAATACTTTCGAACTGAATTGTGCTTGAAATTGTGATTTTGTTAGGAGCGTTTTTGCTCCTTGGGGGGCTTCAAGGAGATCATAGTCGGGCTACAGAGTCGGTAAGTTCAGACATGTGATTTGGGGAGGAAAAGAAATGGGGGGACTGGGTAAAGGGTGTTACCAGGAGAGGAAACGGACTAGAAGTATGAGAATGAGGGCTCCGCAAAGGGTGGAGAAAGGCCAGAGTTTTTCATTGGTCCCATCGTTGAGTATTAAATCAAGAAAACAGAGCACTGTTACTCCAGTGCTTTCATTGCTAAGCTTTTTATGGAGAGCAGCTCTCAAGGGACGGATGACCATGGCCTGCGAATGTGAAACCACCTTCCACTCCAAAGCACCTGGAACCAGCGCTGAAGCTGTGGGCCGCATTGCTCAGAGAGGTCCCTGATTGCAGCCCTCGGGCGTGCCTTCAGGCTTGTTCTCGGGACTCATGCCATATCCCTTGCCAATTTTTGTTGCCATCACGCTTACAAACGCTGAGTCACTGAACTTTACCCAGTGTCCAAGCTGTATAATTCCACGGTGTCTTGGGTGGTTGTATGTCAGAAGTGCAAATGACAACAACAAGAAAAACCTCGCATGTTGTCTTTTTTTTAAACGTGTTTTGAGAGCTAGAGGAGTAGAGGAAGGAAGGCAGGCAAATTACAGAAGGGAAGCGATGCTAATGAGAAGGAAAAGCGTGTTTAATATTAACATGTGAGCTATTTTGGAAGTAAAGTCTATTTTAATACGTGGAGTAGAATATATTTTGAACTTGGGGTAGAATCCCACTTCTTAGCCTGTGTGAGTGTTGGAGAGATTCATGCTTTTGGCTGAGTTCCACCCGAATCCTGCTCAGCTTTTTAGGGATACGCCATGGCTTTCATGGAGAAGAAAATAGGAACCCACTCCAGTCTTCTTGCCTGGAGAATCCCATGGACAGAGGAACCTGGCAGGCTACAGTCCACGCGGTGGCAAGAGTCAGACACGACTGAGCAATGAGAGAGAGCGATGGCTTTCATGTCGTAATTGAAAAGGGAACTAATCCTTATTAAGTGACTTAAGCTGAAACTCTACATTTTTATATATGTTAATCATGTTAGTGTTCCAAAGAACCCTCTGAAATAGGTATTATCCACGTCTTTTTTTTTCGAATAAAGAATCAAAAAAACAAAATAACTTGTTCAGCGTCACTCATAGGAACACCTGACTAAATGGCTAAACCAAAACCCGATTAAGTGACAAGGTGTTCTTTTAGAAGTCTGTTGGCCCTGGTGTTCCAGCCAATAGGACAACCCAGACAATTAAAAGATTAAAAAAAAATAGATTGGTGCAGTTTCACATTTCCTCCGCAGGATGAATGGCAGAGGAGTTTGGTCCAGAAATACAGAAAGTACCAGATGGCCTGGCGGCAGCGTTCCCGCGTGCCAGCCGGGCGCCCGCGCCTCCCCAGGCCGTTAGCTTCCTCAGCCTGTGGGCAGCCCAGCGTCCACCTGAAAGGCGTGGGCGGCTCTGTCTTCTCCCACGTGGGGAAGCAGTGGGGAGGACGAGGCAGCCCAGTGGGCCAGGGTTTCCTCTTGGCAGCATTGCCCCCCAAGGTGGGTGGTTTATGTCCACTTGGGAGATCTCACCAAGCCCTCCTTATGAGAGGGTGCCACATACGGGGGAACCAGGAGCAAGCTGCAGCTCTGAACGAAGTCATTACAATCCACTGAGACAGTCAAGAGACCTCCCTTAATTCTTTCCCTGTGAATGTTGACATTGCTTGATTTCCTCAGACAAAGGGCTATAAAAATGGATGATAGAGTTTTCAGTCTGATACCCCCAACCCTGCAGCCGAAATCCCTTATTTGTCATACATTTGAAATTCAGTTAGTTCAATCACTCAGTTGTGTCCAATTCACTACGACCCCAAGGACTGTAGCATGCCAAGCCTCCCTGTCCATCACTAACTCCTGGAGTTTGCTCAAACTCATGTCCATTGAGTTGGTGATGCCATCCAACCATCTCATGCTCTGAAATTAGTCATCTTCAAATTACAGAATCTGGCCAAAAGGCAAGATAATCTCAGAGTGTTGGTGATTTGTATACGCGTAGGAAACAGGAAGAGAAAGGGCTGTTAACGCATGACTGAAAGGAGTTTTAGTAACTCTGGTTAGCTGGTGTTTGTAAGGATAACCTACTTTTAGGGCGATGGTTTGCTTCTCTTGTAGAGGGTCGTCCCTCTCCCCTCATCTTTTTTAAAAATTTATTTATTTTAATTGGAGGTTAATTGCTTTATAATATTGTGGTGGGTGTACATGTGTTTCCTATCCTGAACCCCCCTCTCTCTCCCCTCATCTTTATTGTAAATGTCTTTTTATTTTGAATCTGACAGGAACCATGACTTCTATTTGCAGTAAAGCTTATGAAATAGAAAAGAAAGAAGCTGTATCTTAATAGAGTGCTACAGAATAAAAATATGGAACTCAGAAATTTGGCATTCAGTCTGAGAGAAAAAGTTTTATTTTCTATTTCTACCTTAGTTTTCTTTAAAAAATTAAGAAAAAACCTTTTATTATAGAGAATTTTAAAATTTACAAGATTATTTTAAAGTAATTTCAGGCTTTGTATGATTTCATCTTTAAACATATATATATCATTATGCAAGTAACCCGAATATCATATCCATAAAATTCTTAATAATAATTCTGGATGGACAGGGAGGCCTGGCGTGCTGCAATTCATGGGGTATTTCTTTAAAAAATTAAGAAAAAACCTTTTATTATAGAGAATTTTAAAATTTACAAGAGAAAAAAAATACTTAAATCTGATGTACCCCTGAGTCACCTTAAACAGTTAACAACTCTTGGTCAGTCTTACTTCATTTACACACCCACCCATTCCTTCTGCTCCTAGATTATTTTAAAGTAATTTCAGGCTTTGTATGATTTCATCTTTAAACATATATATATCATTATGCAAGTAACCCGAATATCATATCCATAAAATTCTTAATAATAATTCTGGATGGACAGGGAGGCCTGGCGTGCTGCAATTCATGGGGTCGCAAAGAGTCAGACACGACTGAGCGATTGAACTGAACTGAACTGAATGTCATGAAAGACCATTATCACACCTAAAATGTTAACAGAAGCTACAATATTATCAAATATCCTTGTCACACCTAAAATACATTAACGGTGCTTACTACTTATTGAATTTTCAGTCACTGTTCACTATTTCTAATTCTTTCTTTTTTGGTGGTTCTTGCTTATTTAAGATTCATCCACTGAATCAGTTATAAATCTCTTGAATCTTTTTTAACCTATTGGTCCCCCTCTGTCTCTTCTTTTCCAGTAAAGTTTATTTGTTGAAGGATCATTAACCCTGAAGAGTTTAGCTCAGTTTATTTATCTCCAAAATGGTGCATACAATATATTTGTGAGACGGATGCTTGAGAAAGATCTGTAGAAGATTTCATTTGTAAAAAAAATGATCAGATCTTTTCTTATGCCATTAAGAAATACCCATCCCCAAACATCAGAAATGAAATCATTTTTTAATGACCTGTAAAGTTCATTTTCCCCATCTGAAGACTTTAGAGCTAGGTAGATCCTTGCTGCTGCTAAGTCGCTTCAGTCGTGTCTGACTCTGCGTGACCCCATAGACGGCAGCCCACCAGGCTCCACTGTCCCTGGGATTCTCCAGGCAAGAACACTGGAGTGGTTTGCTGTTTCCTTCTCCAATAGGTAGATCCTTAGGAATAATATAATCCAGTGTTTTGTAAAGTTTAAAACGCTACAGTCTCTGATAAGAAATTCACTGGAGGTTCACTCGTGGGTGTGGATCTGCAATTTAAAAAATACTGTTGTGATACGATTGCTTCATTATGTGGATGAGAGAACAGCCTCAGAGAAGCACATGTCATGGAAGATGACCTAGAGAATCCACATGGAAAAGAGGTCTGGCGTTTCTGACTTGCAGACATCAGGGATCAGATAGTTCAGGACCAGCCGGGATCTGCATTCAGTAGACTGAGTGCTTTGTCGCTCAGTCATGTCTGACCCTTTGCAACCCTGTGGACTGTAGCCCGCCAGGCTCCTCTGTCCATGGGATTCTCCAGGCGAGAATACTGGACTGGGTTGCCATTTCCTACTCCAGGGGATCTCCCCGACCCAGGGATTGAAGCTGCATCTCCCGCATCGCCTGCCTTGGCAGGAGGATTCTCTACCCTCTGGGCCGTCAGCTGGCACTCAGGAGCAGTGTGACCTTACACAAGATATTTTTCTCTTTCTTAATCTACAAAAGAAGGACAATACTATCACTTGACTCAAAGTATTAGGATGACTAATATATAAATATATAGATATTATATATATCATATATTAATATATTTAATTTATATTTATATGAATAATATAAATATATGTCCTGTGTTAATTTTATTATTACTATTAATTTCCTGAAAACAGAAAGTTGATAGTGTAATACTCATACAAGAAAGTCTGTTGGTTTCTCCTAAGAAAACTACAAGAGAAACAAATTTCAAGTGTTTGGACTGCAGCATCTTGTTGGATTTTGCAGTATGTTTCCAATCAATCCTTTTTTCTCCCCACACTTTTAAAAGACCGAGTACCAATACCTTGAGAATTTTGTTACATGCTGGGGATATAAGGGAAAAAAAACATCAGGATTAAGAAGCAGTTTTACTGTACTGGTATGTTTGGGAAAACTGTAAAATAATTGCTTATATTTTTCTGATAGGAAAACATGTAGCGTTTACACCTAGAGTCTATTATACGGAGCGAAGTAATTCAGAAAGAGGAAGATAAACATCGAATATTAGCGCATATATACGGGATCTAGAAAGATGGCTCTGATGAGCCTGTTTGCAGGGCAGCAGGAGATGCGGACGCAGAGAACGTGCTGTGGACACAGCGCGGGAGGGTGACGCTGGGAGAAACTGGGAGTGGCGTTGCAGCCTATACATTAGCGTCTGTGACGTTAGGTGCCCCGCGGAAATTCGCCCTAGGACCCGGGGAGCTCAAAGCCACTGCTCTGAGACAATATTAGCGCATATATACGGGATCTAGAAAGATGGCTCTGATGAGCCTGTTTGCAGGGCAGCAGGAGATGCGGACGCAGAGAACGTGCTGTGGACACAGCGCGGGAGGGAGACGCTGGGAGAAACTGGGAGTGGCGTTGCAGCCTATACATTAGCGTCTGTGACGTTAGGTGCCCCGCGGAAATTCGCCCTAGGACCCGGGGAGCTCAAAGCCACTGCTCTGAGACAAACGGGCGGGGTGGGGTGGGGTGGGAAGGAGGTTCCAGCGGGGGGACATGTGTATACCTATGGCTGATTCATGCTGCTATCTGGCAGAAACCAGCACAGTATTGTAAGTAATCTAAAAATATATTTTAAATTTGCTCATTTCCTTGGCTGTGCCAGGTCTTAGCTGCGCACGTGGACTCTTCGATCTTCAGTGCGCCGTGCGGGATCTAGTTCCCCGACCAGGGGCTGAAACCAGGCCCCCCACACTGGGAGTGCGGGGTCTTAGCCACTGGACCCCCAGGGACGTCCCCGTTTACATTTCTCTAATTGGAGATTTTCGTGGGTGATCCACTCTCAATGATAAAAATGAATATGAGGCAATGTAGAAAGTCAAACTGTAGAGACCATGTGATTGAATCCAGCTGTCGGAAATGAGAAATAGGCTACAGAGGGCAGAGGGCATTAAGCATATCCTGGTAAAATAGACCGTATTCCTGAAGTCAAATAAGGAGTAAGGGAGGGTGTTTGAGCTTAGATTTAACTCTTAACCTAAGAGAAGAGGGAGATAAATAGTGGCATAGCGGGGACACTCGAGAGGATAATTATTCTAGAAGATGTGCGCAGTCCATGTCATGATTCCCTTGTATCTTTTGATATAGACGCCTTGTTGGAGGAACTGGAATACTCTACCTTCCAGGAAAGTGATGTATATTCCAAGGCAGCTTCTCCTCCCCTGGATCAGCATTCCACAAAGGAGAGTAACCTTGCTGAGACTTCAGAGGTCCCTTCCGTTCCTGATGACACGAATCCCTTTCCGGTAAGTTTTCATTTATCGACGTACCTTAAATATTTGAGCGCATTTCTGAAAATTAATTGTATCTCAAATAAAATTATGTTAAAAGGAGAATCACATATTCAAGAGAGAGAAAAAACCTTTTCCTTAAAAATTAAAAAAAATTTTTTTTAAAAAATTATAAAGATGATTGTTTTTGAAAGAGGAGGAGCACTGAGAAAAGCATCGTAGAAGAATAAGTCTTTGGAAACTGTTTTTTTCTTATGAGGGCCTCGAGCTGGTAGAGTACTGTGTAATTCACTTGGGATACTCTGATATCACCATCTGGGTATCAGACATGCATGCTGCAGTTTGATTGGAATGTACTCAGTAAGGCCAGAGATCACCTGGGCAAGGCCAGGTGATGGCTTAGCTAAATCTTCTCAGGATGGCTTTTTTAGGGTATTCACTATCTGGCTCCTCTTTTCTGCTGAATATATTAGGAAATTCCATTATTAGTATATCCAGAGGTGAGGGAGCTCTGGGGAACCAACCCAAGAAAACTACACTTAGGAAAGATTATGAATTAACCTCCCTGGAAATCCAATTTATTAACTTCTGGTTAGAATGTAAAGGATCAAGTAGAACAGATACGAATAACATTTGTTGACATATGTTGATATATATCCTTTCCTATGGATGAGTCTCCATGCTATGGATGAGTCTCCATGCATCTACTTTATAATTAGAAGCTTACTCGGTGAGAATGCATGGGTTTAGGAGGAATTAAGAAGATGCTTTTCGTATCTGGTGTTTCTGAACGATGATTTTTCTTTTTTTTCTTTTTGGTCACACTGTTCTGCCTGTGGGACCTTAGTTTCCCGACCAGGGGTTGAACCTGTGCCCCTGCATTGGGAGAGCGGAATCTTAAGCACTGTGCCACAGGGGTCCGTGAACTATGGCATTCTGACCCACCCTTGCACACTGTATGGAATCGCCAGGAGCACAGACTTGGAATCTGAGCCTGTGGGGAGGCTTCCTCTTTAAGTGCTCCTCCTTCCAGGCATGCTTGTATAGTTTTCAGGATACACATTTCTCTCTTTTCTAGGGAGCCATTGTCTTTGTTCTCACTGTGAGGTATAGCTATAGGCTCCTAACTGGTCCCCTCACCTGACCCCCTGCAATTTCTTCTCCAAACTGCAGTCAGGATAATCCTGTGAAACTTAAATCAGATCACCTCATTCTCCTCCTCAGAACCCCGTGATGAATTCTCATCTCATTTGCAGTAAAAAGCCACAGTCTTTACACTGACCTTATTTATGGGGTGACCATATGTCTTGGTTCACTTGGAAGAACCTGGGTTTTTCCTTATTTTCTTGACATCCTATTATTGACTTTACCTTTTACCCCAGATTTTCCATTTTTTGGGTGAAATTTTTAAAATCAGTATTAGCTTTAAAGTAAACCAGCATGGATTACAAACCCCCAGCTGGTTCTTCTGGCTTCTCTCACAGTCTCCTGTAGTACATAGAACACATGTGCAGTGAACAGAGCTCTTATTTTATTATTGCTGTTGTTCAGTCACTCAATTCTGTCTGACCCTTTGCAACCCCATGAACTGCAGCACGCCAGGCTTCCCTGTTCACCATCTCCTGGAGCTTGCTCAAACTCACGTCCATCGAGTCGGTGATGCCATCCAACCATCTCATCCTCTGTCGTCCCCTCCTCCTCCTGCCCTCAATCTTTCCCAGCATCAGGCTCTTTTCCAATGAGTCAGCTCTTCACATCAGGTGGCCAAAGTATTGGAGTTTCAGCTTCAGCATCAGTCCTTCCAATGAATAGTCATGACTGATTTCCTTTAGGATGGACTGGATGGATCTCCTTGCCGTCCAAGGGACTCTCAAGAGTCTTCTCCAGCACCACAGTTCAAAAGCATCAGTTCTTCAGCACTTAGCCTTCCTTATGGCCCACCTCTCACATCCATACGTGACTACGGAAAAAACCATAACTTTGACTACATGGACCTTTATCAGCAAAACGATGTCTCTGCTTTTTAATACACTGTTTAGGTTTGTCATAGCTTTTCTTCCAAGGAGCAAGGGTCTCTTAATTTCATGGCTGCAGTCACTGTCCACAGTGATTTTGAAGCCCAAGAAAACAAAATCTGTCACTGTTTCCACTTTTTTCCTATCTATTTGCCATGAAATGATGGGACCGGGTGCCATGATCTTCGTTTTTGAATGTTCACTTTAATTATAGCTGGACCTAATAGGCGTGTTTAAGTCGCTAAGTCATGATAGACTCTTGGCAACCCCACGGACTGTAATCCACCAGGCTCCTCTGTCCATGGATGCTCCAGGCAAGAACACTGGAGTGGGTTGCCATTTCCTCCTCCAGGGGATCTTCGCCACACGGGGATCGAGCCTGAGTCTCCTGCACTGTAGGTGAATTCTTCGCCAACTGAGCTGCAAGGGAGGTCTAGGATCTGAGAGATGACTAATCACAATGGCTAGGCTCTCATTTCCTGATCCTGTTAAGACAAAATCTAGCTGGCAGCACCCTTTGAAGGGTGAAACTCGGGGTGCTGGCTGTTGCAGCTAGATCTCAGGCACAGCAGTCAGTGGCAGCTGACTCCTCTGGCTTTAAGCGGTGGCAAGAAAAATGATGAGGTATTTCTTCCCCTGCTGGCCACTTGTCAGAGCACCTCTCGTGCCCTGGTGTTGTCCGTGAGATGATATGTGAGATGCAGAGAGTCTCCTCAGTGTCAGAGAGAAATACAAGAAACTGTGGCTTAAGGTCATATACATCTTGCTGAAGAAACGGAGGCTGAGCACTCTTGCCATAGGGTGCTGCTGCTGCTGAGTCGCTTCAGTCGTGTCTGACTCTGTGCGACCCCAGAGACGGCAGCCCACCAGGCTCCCCCGTCCCTGGGATTCTCCAGGCAAGAACCCTGGAGTGGGTTGCTGTTTCCTTCTCCAGTGCATAAAAGTGAAAGGTGAAAGTGAAGTCGCTCAGTTGTGTCTGACTCTTAGCGACCCCATGGGCTGCAACCTACCAGGCTCCTCTGTCCACGGGATTTTCTGGGCAAGAGTACTGGTGTGGGTTCCCCTTGCCTTATCCAGCCATAGGGTACAGTGTGATCTAAATGTTCTTGTTAAAGCAGTTTTGTCACTGATTGTATATTAAAGATGTTAGTTTTGTTATTTGGTAATGCTTTTAAATTCTGTAATGAACACTTCCAGCAGCATTTGGCTCAAATCCAAACCGAAACCAAAACTGCACATTTAACTGTCTCAGTAAAGCTGATGTTTGGGACTGCTCTGGCGGCGCAGTGGTTAAGCATCTGCCCCCTAAGTGGGATCTATTTATGCTAATAGTGACTTTTGAAGTAGATCTTGATGCTTCTTCATAATGTTTGCATCTTCTGGTTTTCGAACTGACCATGATATTTCTACTCCCCACCCCCATGTTGGATGGTAAATATTAACAAAGTTGAACAAATACTTTGTGCAGAATACACACCCATCATCATCTCTTCTTTTTTAAAAAAGCTTTATGATTATTTATTGGTTGTGCTGGGTCTTCATTGCCGCGTGTTGGTTTTTCTCTAGTTTTGGTGGCCTTCTCTCGTCAAGGAACACGGGCTGTAGGGAGTGCAGGCTTCAAGACTATTGAACCCGTGTTCCCTGCTTGGCAGGCAGATTCTTAACCCCTGGATCACCAGGGGAGTACGATCATCAACTTTCTTGAGACAATTAAACGTGTAGTTTTGGTTTTGAAAAGTTAATGCTTAAGAACGTGCCAGATGACGATTCAGTATGTGAGGCTGCAGGAGGTACGTCTACACGCCATTGTGATGCACACCTTCCATGCGGATCAAATGACTCTCCTCAATTAATTTTGCTCATTTTCAATTCTAAGTTTTCTTGTGCTTGTAACTAAAGTGAACTAGTGATAATTAATTGACTCTTTTTGCAAGCCACCAGATAATGTCAGATTAAATCAGTTAGAGGCCTCAGTTAGAAACTTTAATTCCAAATTGGTTTAATTGTTACAGCTCATTCAAAGGATCACAGAAAAGTACTTAGAAGTTAATTCTTCTGTCTAAAATGAAACATCTGATATTGCTAATGCCATTGTAAATTTAGTTGAAAAGTTCAACGATGGAGATCAATGTTGTTTGGAGAGGGTGGTAATGCTAACACAGAGTTTGACGGAGCACAGCCTACTGGCAAAGCCACTGTGTGGAGCAGATAGGCAGTGGGAACTGGTCGTGATGTGCACAAAATTCATGACATCCAAATAAGCTTCTGTATTCTACCAATCAGAATAGAAACTGTGGTTGTTAAAATTTACAAAGTCTCTCTCTATATATATGTACACACAATCAGTGAAGGAAATGGCAACCCATTCCAGTACTCTTGCCTGAGAAATCCCAAGGACGGAGAAGCCTGGTGAGCTACAGTCCGTGGGGTCCCAAAGAGTCAGACATGCCTGAGCGACTTATCACACGTGCACACACACACACACACAATCGGGGTGTGTGTGTGTGTATATCTCATCTACAAAACTTTTGTGACAGAAGCTGTTGTTGAATCTAAAAATATATTTAGCATGGTTGTATATATTTTCTCTATTCATTGCCTGCCATCAACTGAGTTTTAGAAGTGTCTGAGCCTCTGAAAAGTCACTCTGTAAAGCAGCCTCAGTGGAGGCCATGTTATGTGCAAAATCAGTTGGAAATATTTAATCAGATTATTTAATGCATGTAGCATGAAAATTCAGCTTTTGAAGTTTTTAAACAAGTTGCAATTATGTGCAACAAAGTCTGCAAAAAGGAAGTAGCTCAGATTTCTCCTTACAAAAGCCTGGGAGGAAATGACCCAATCAAAAGATGAGCCCTTAAACATTTTAATGACCTAACTTGAAAATCATGTTTTGGAAACATCTCGACTTTGATGGACCTCCTGATTTTAGTTGAATAAATTTATATTCCCATCAGAATGGGATGAAATTGTGAAGGCCTATGATTTTGCAGTATCTACATTTGATGAAATGTTAGAAGGTATCATTTAAGAGCTCTGTCTTGTAAAAATATTGAAGAAAGTTGTGCTAAATGGAGGCAGAAATACCACACGTGTGAAAATATTGGAGCTGAAATCTTTACACATTTTAATATAAAAAATAGGATTGAGAATATCTTCCACACAGCAGAATCTGCTCCAAACTTAAAAGTTCTTCACCGTCTAGACAGGGAGTATCTTCTCAATTAAAATTATTATGGCTTATGGAGAAACAGTGTCAATAATTTCAGATATATTAACCATAAAACACAGCTTCACAGAAGACTGCAATTTAATAAAAAGTGTAGAAATAAATAAGATCATGTTGAAAAAAGGCATTTTTTTCAGAAAAATTTTAGCATCATGATGTGAAAGACAACAATGGCTAATTAGCCAATTAAGATATGCGGACATATATCTCAAAAATGTTTACCTGTGCCATTTTAAAATGCTCAAGTAATCAATGTAAAAAGTCTGAAAAATTTTTTCTTTCATGTTCATAGCTATGTGTCATTTTAAAATGTTCTAGAAAATTTTATTTTGAGTAGAATTAGTTGATAGGCCCACCAATATGATAAAATAAAAATATTGGTCCATAAATACACATTTTAAAAATTAATGTAATCTTAGTTATTTTCAGTACTCTCTTTCACTCGCAAGGACTTGCCTGGTGGCTCAGCTAGTAAAGAATCCGCCTGCAATGCAGGAGACCTGGGTTGGATCCCTGCGTTGGGAAGATCCCCTGGAGAAGGGAATGGCTACCCACTCCAGTGTTCTGGCTGGAGAATTCCATGGACTGTATAGTCCACGGGATCGCAAAGAGCTGGACAGTACTGAGCGGCTTGCATCTCACGTCGCTCTCGAAGTGTCCCAGGCTGAATAATAACGTGCGTGGCCGCCGCCCTGCGTGGCCTGGGCCCTGACTCCGTTCTTGCCTCGCTGGTGCGCTCCACTCAGGCCAGGCTGGCCTCAGTTCCGCGGGTGCTCGACCGCGGAGCCCGGGACCCCCGCACGCTGTCCTCATTCCCTTAAGTCCTTGCCCAAGCGCTCCTTCCCCGACCCACGTATAGATGAATGCCATCCCTGCCCTTTCTCATCTCCTTGTTGTTGTTAGCCTCTCAGGGGCGTCTGACTCTCCGTGACCCCATGGACTGTAGCCCCCAGGCTCCTCCGTCCGTGGGGTCTCCCAGGACTGGCGTGGGCTGCCATGTCCGTCTCCAGGGGAACCTCCTGACCCGGATCAAACCTGCCTGCCCGCGTCGGCAGGGGATTCTTTAGCAGTGACCCACCAGGGAAGCCCCTTTCTTATCTCCTACCCATCATTAATGTTTATTATTTTTTTACATATTAATTTATTATCTGTCTCTCACCACCGTCATGTAAGGCTCAGGAACAATTTCTATTCTTTTTTGTTTTTTGACTCCTGCATCCCTTAGCCCTCACACCCGAGAGGCGCTCAGTAAATAAACTACGGTCAGCTACCCTTTAGAGTCACTCCTTATTTCTTCCGGTGTGTGAAGCTGAACCGCCTTATACTCTTCCCCGACTCCATCCTGTCTAGTTCCAGGGGCTTCGCCGTGGCTCACGCTGTCTGTGGTTCTTCTCTGAGAGGGGTGACTCTCTGCTTCAGTGCTTTGCGGGCGCGGTGGGGCGGGGTGGTCCCTGTATTTGTTCACAAGCAGCTACTGTGCCGAGAGCTTGGCCTTTCTCTATGGGACGGCTGCTCCTCCTCCGCCTTGTGAGAGATTTGACATGTGCTAGCTATCAGTCCCCTTTAGAAGCTCCAAACATCTTCTCACTCTGGCTGTGGGTAAGTGCTAGTATTCTTTTTAAATTTACCTTTTATTAAAAAAATTTATTGAAGCATAGTTGATCTACAATGTTGTGTTAATTCCTGATGTGCAGCAAAGGGATCCAGTTATCATGTACACACATGTATATATGTGTGTTCTCCACTTCTTTCTCATGGTCTTTGCCGTTATGCTTCATCACAGGATGCTCAGTATAGCTCCCTCTGCTTCACGGTAGGACTTTGTTGTTTATCCACCGCTCGAATAATGAGAAATTCGTTCTTAATTCTTCTCTGTCACTTGCTTGTCTTAGGTGCAGCTTGTGTATACTACCGAAATCCAGGGACCCAACGTCTACAGGTACTTTTCTTTTTAATTAAATATTTTTTAAAATTAAGGACACTTGGGCCATCATTTGCTTTGCTCAAGTGTTTGCTACGAGCATTCCTATTTCCCTCCCCCTCAAACCATGGTCTGTGAGCACTGGTGGGATTCTGCCTGCTGACACGTGGCAGTTTCTCAGGGAGCCTGGCTTCTGGACAGGTCATCTACTCATCCACGCGGGTGGATGCTGCTGTTTCCTTTACCTCCTGAAAAAATGTAAACAGCCCGAGTCACCACAGGTGCTTTGACCCAGCTATTCCAGATACCGTCCTTCAGGTCACAAAAGAGAAAACAGCCAAAGAAATGTCAGCAAGATGCTGACAAAATCAGAGCTAGGCTCAGGGCTGAACTAAGCCAGTGGGTTTCCATGGCAGATTGATGAATGTAAGCTGTTTCTGTTCTGTTGCTGAGTCGTGTCTGACTCTCTGCAGCCCCATGGATGCAGCACGCCAGGCTCCTCTGTCCTGGACTGGCTCCCGGAGTTTGCTCAAATTCATGTCCGTTGAGTCGGTGATGCCATCCAACCGTCTCATGCTCTGTCCCCCCCTTCTCCTTTGCCTTCAATCCTTCCCAGCATCAGGGTCTTTTCCAAGGAGCCGGCTCCTTGCATCAGGTGGCCAAAGTATTGGAGCTTCAGCTTCAGTAGCAATCCTTCCAGTGAATTTTCAGGGTTGCTCAACATTTATTTAGTGGTGGAGGGATTTCCTTTTAATAAAAGTTACATATTGCTGCAGATCTACTTACTAAATGATCTCTCCTGGCCAAGGCAGAGTTTGACGATCTAAAAAATTAAAGGGCCACAGTTTCTGTTCTCTCTTCAGTTATAACTAGAAATTAAAAAAAAAAAAATCAGACAGCATTCTGGGAAACAAATCAAAGGGTTTAAAATGTAAATGCTAAAGCTTCACGCTTGGTGAAGAGAACTACACCACATTGACGTGGTTTCAGCACTGCAACCAGTAACGCGCACGTGGCACAAAGATACAAGGAGGGCCTGTGCTCTCTTTTGAAGCCTTGGCACGACTTCCCATTTTAGCGGGCTTTCTGTTCCTGTGAGAGTGAAGCCAACTTACTCATACGTATCGCCAGCTTATTCCAGTCCTAGGAAGCTGCCTGCTGGGTGTGCCCCTTAGGCCTTCCCGTCTCTCTCCTTTGTAAAAAGAAAAAAAAGGCAAAACAGTAAGTGCGTGGTACACTGTAGCGTCTCAGTTAATACTTAATAACTTTTTATATTGAGGAAACCAAGACTTGAAACGCTAGCAAACACAGGGACACCTGTATGAAGCCCGCCCGCCCGGCGGCCGCTTTGCTGTGTGTCTGGCCTGGCGACCCGCTGCCCAGCGGCGTCCTCAGCCCGGGCGCCCTTCCTCTGGAGTTCAGGCCTCTGGGGAGGGGGGGACGGCCGCGCCCTTGCCTGGAGGACTCCACGGGCAGAGGAGCCTGGAGGGCTCCAGGCCACGGGGTCGGACACGGCCGAGTGACTCACACACACACACGGATCTCTGGGCCCGGAGAGCTGACCCTGCGGGTCGGGAGGCTCCAGGGCCGCTGGGCTCCCCCGGCTGCAAACAGCGGAAGGTGCTGGGAGGCTGGCCGGGCGGGTGGGGCTGCTGGGGGAGCGGGTGCGAGGCAAGGCCGTGGGGCGGGTGCTCGCCAGCCTCTCTCTGCACAGCGTCCGTCTCTGGCGGCAGTAGCGTCTCTGGCGGCAGTGGCGTCTCCCTCTATGGCTTCTGACTCCCTCCCCTGCCTGGGAAGCCGGGCTCCTGGCGTCTGGTGGCTTTGCCTCTTCCTTCTGTGCCTCTGACCTAACGGCTTCTTGCTGAACCTGATCTCTGGGTTCCCTCAGCGTTTCCTGTTTGCTTCTGAGCTCTCCATCACCTCTGTAATCAAATTGCTGCATTAAATTCCTTCTGCTTACTCTCAGTCTTTGTATTTTCCTGAGCAGATCTCAATCGATGCAAATACCACTACTGAACGATACTCACCGTGTCGATCTGTGTGGGAGAGTGATATGAAATCCAGGTGACCTAGTCAATATGTAACGGGCTGATCCAAACCCGAGGCTGATAAAATTCAGAGCCGGCAAGGCTTCCATGTACAGATTCAGCGTGAGACACAGAAGCAAGCTTCCTGCGTGCTGGTTCCACCATTGCCTTTGACTTGCTTAAATTAACCAAACATTACTTTCAACTTTGAAAGTATGTTCAATACTAGGTGTGAATATAACAATATGATGATTTTTAGACATGTATCTTTTATATAACCCAAAATAATTTTAGTTAAGAATAGGGAGGGACACTTCATAAACATATTGCAAAGGAATAAATAGGGGAAAAAATAAAGCCCTTCACTTGGTAAGTCTTGAACTCAACTTCTATTTTTTTTTATGGTTTATCATAGGATTTTTTTTAAATTGGAGGATAGTTGCTCTACAAAGTTGTGTTTCTTTCTGCTGAACAACAATGTGAGTGACTCTAAGTATGCACATGTCTCCTCCCTCTTGACGCTTCCGCACTCCAGCCCACCCCTCTCGCTCATCACAGAGTGCGGAGCTCAGCTCCCTGTGCTCGACAGCAAATCTGGTGCCTTGGGCCACTCGGCCATCCTCACACCCCTATTGGTACTGTTAAGGCCTCTGCATAATGAAGTTGTTACTGATGGCAAACTTACGTACTTTTATCACGTGGTATCCATGGGAAAGAAGCTGCCTGCCAGTGCAGGAGGCTGAGAGACACAGGTTCAGTCCCTGGGTTGGGAAGATCCCCTGGAGAAGGGCTTGGCTGCCCACTCCAGTATTCTTGCCTGGAGAATCCCATGGACAGTGGAGCGTGAGGCGGGGGGCAGGTGGGCTACAGTCCATGGGATCACAGAGTCAGAAACGACTGAAGCGACTTAGCGAGCACGCATCATCTTAGAGATGGAGTGAGAAATCAAAGGAGCTCTGATTTGAGGGTTTCTCTCTTTTCAGGAGCGCTTCCTGTAGTGAAGTCATCATTGACACCTCAAGAGGTCTTTCATTTCTTATTTAGAAGTTGATACTGTTGACTCCGTTACTCCTAGGGTATTATGACAACGATCTCTCTTTCTTTCTACACTGCACCAGGCGTCCAGTTAGCAGCTAGTGAGAGGGCCTCCCCGGCAGGCGGCAGCTGGGGGCTCACGCTCCCAGTGCAGGGCCACGGGGCTGATCCCTGGTTGGGGGACTAGGATTCTGCATGCCACATGGCACAGCCAAAAAAAAATGGGGGGAACAAACCAGTGAGAGTCCTTTCACCAAGGACAAGGAGGCCCATCTGTGGGAGGAACAGGTTTCTGGATCACACAGGGCCGCGTGAGATGCTGCACTCTTTCTATGCTGGGACACAGAAGAGAGGTTTTCAGTCCTGCCACCTATTGGATTCCTAAGTACGTGTCTGTGGCAGCAGTTCCTGAGGGATTAAGACTGAAAAGAGCTGAGAGAGAGAGAGAGAGCTCCTTTGCACTTTGTTGGAAACCTCCAAGGACTAAACCCGTCACTTGCATACCCGACCATTTTTGTTCTTCGATTAACTACCCGCCTCCAGAAAAAAAATCAAACCCAAACTTGTGTCTGGCAGGAAGCCATATTGTACCTAAAGGACAAAGTCTTTTAAGAGGGGAAAAGATCCACTTTCCTCCTACATTTTCCTTGTTGTTAGATGTTCAAATGTACGTGAGCCAGTAGCAGGACATGTTGTACCCAAGAGATGGTCTGTTTTTGTTAAGAGAGGAAGATGTCCATCTTTCTTCTGCTTTTTCCCTAATTGATAAATATATAAAATAAGTAAAATAGTAAGATGTTTGTTGTCATGTATGAAAACAC
Source organism: Cephalophus harveyi (assembly GCA_006410635.1). Lineage (NCBI taxonomy): Eukaryota > Metazoa > Chordata > Mammalia > Artiodactyla > Bovidae > Cephalophus > Cephalophus harveyi. Next base: position 91,347 of record SJYT01034602.1, read on the forward strand.
ATTTAGTGAATGATTTAGAATATTTGACTTTATTTATGGCTTTGTGTGTGTGTCTCTCTCTCTCATACACACACACATAGTCTGGTGGGTTGTTAGCTAAGTTTCTTGATTAACTTGATGACAAACACTACTCCAGATTCCGTTACTTGTATCACCCTGTAATTCCACTTCTTGGAATGTACTCTGTGGAAGTGAAGGTATCAAACATTTATTTAGCAGTGTTGACTACAACAGTGAAAATCAAAAACAATCTTGGTATTTAACAATAAATGATCGATTTAATAGATTATAGCACATTATGCATTTGAAAACTGTATAGCCTTTATACATCTTTCAAAAAATAATTTAGTGATAGAGAACACAAGCTTAGCAGTTTGCAGGCCCAAACTCTGTTATTTGCCTTTTGTATAGGGTAGAGCAAAGGTTTTAACATCCTTAGGCCCCAGTTTCTTCATCTGGGGGTAGTACTGCTGCTGCTGCTAAGTCGCCTCAGTCATGTCCGACTCTGTGCGACCCCAGAGACGGCAGCCCACTAGGCTCCCCTGTCCCTGGGATTCTCCAAGCAAGAACACTGGAGTGGGTTGCCATTTCCTTCTCCAAATGGTAGTACTACTTACCTCTTATTGTTTTTGTGAGGATTTAAAAAGAATCCATGCAAAACCCTTTACAGAGGGCCTAGTGTTATATACCGGAGAAGGCAGTGGCACCCCACTCCAGTACTCTTGCCTGGAGAATCCCATGGATGGAAGAGCCTGGTAGGCTGCAGTCCATGGGGTTGCTAAGAGTTGGACATGACTGAGTGACTTCACTTTCACTTTTTTACTTTTATGCATTGGAGAAGGGAATGGCAACCCACTCCAGTGTTCTTCCCTGGAGAATCCCAGGGACGGGGGAGCCTGCTGGGCTGCCGTCTATGGGGTCGCACAGAATCAGACACGACTGAAGCGACTTAGCAGCAGCAGCAGTGTTATATACACACTCAATAATTAACTCTTATGATTGCAAAGGATAGATAAGGATGTGAATTAGGGGATGGAAAAATGTTAACTTTAAAACATGAAGAAAACCAGTAATATTCAAATTTCCTAAAATCATACCTCGGCGCTCAGCCTTCTTCACAGTCCAACTCTCACATCCATACATGACCACAGGAAAAACCATAGCCTTGACTAGACGGACCTTAGTCGGCAAAGTAATGTCTCTGCTTTTCAATATGCTATCGCCTCTCAAAAGGAAGAGAATGTGTGCTTTTATTTTTCTCTTTGTATTCCTCTGCAGTTTTAAAGTGTTCTACATTCAAGATTACTCATTTTATATTGAACATAATTTTTCATAGGAATCGCAATATTGTGACTATATTAATGTAGTATACTGAAAGTTATTTAATGGAATCACAGTTGATCAACGTGCGTGTGCATTTAAGCCACACATGTTCATGAGAACTGCACTGGTGATGCCCAGCCTGCCGCTCCTGCCGTCTCATCTGTTTCTGTCAGTGTCTCTTTCCTAGTATAGCTGACCGTTGTTTTGAAAATATAGCTTCATGCACACAATTATTTTTATGAACTCACATATGTAAAAAGTCAAAGAGCTACCTTCTGCATACTATTGTGTATAAACCTAAAACTTCTCTGAAAAAGTCTTTAAAAAAAAAAAAAATCAAAGCAGAGAATTCCCCGGCTGTCCAGCGCTTAGGACTCCGTGCTCTCACTGCCGGGCCCAGGGTCAGTGCCTGGTCAGAGAACTGAGATTTCACAAGGCTCGCAGCACAGCCAGATGCAAACCGCAAACCGAAAAAAGTCAGACAAACCGGAAATATCCAGAGTAAGCTGTGAGACCACCTCCACAGCGTCTCTCCTCCCACCACCTGCTTACCAGCTCAACAGGTTGCTATCCGGGCTGTCTTCTTACAGATCTTTGTGTGTGCAGCTTCAGACTTATGTATCCGTGTTTCTAAAATGATGTCAATGGAAGGATAGTTTTCATATTGTTCTGGGCCTTGCTTTTTTAAGTTAGCAGTATAAATCAGAAGTCTTCCTTAGTTCATATAAATCTGTTGACTTTTTTTTTTTTAGCAGCCATGGGGTATTTTATAGTGTGGGTGGACCATAATTTATTTGACTGTATCTCCATTTAGTTTTAATTTGCTCATAAAACTATACTGCTTTTGTGTTTCAAGGAATGTCTTTGTGCATGTATCTTTATAGATATGTCCATTTTTTTTCTGTAGGATAGAGTCTCGGAAGTAAAATTGCTGAATTGGTCTAGTTTTAGTCATATCTAAGGGGTTAGTGGGTCTAAGCAGGTGGCACAGTGGGAAAGAACCCACCTGCCAATGCAGGAGACATAAGAGATACAGGTTCAATCCCTGGGTCAGGAAGATCCCTTGGAAAAGGAAAGGGCAACCCACTCCAGTGTTCTTGCCTGGAGAATCCCAGGGACAGAGGAGCCTGGCGGGCTACAGTCCACAGGGTCTCAAAGAGTCAGAGATGACTGAAGCGACTTAGTATGGGTGCAAAGGGCTAATATTTAAAACTGCACTTTCTGATATTTTAGGCATGATCTAACGCTTATTTGAGTTTCAGTGTGTTAGTTTGATTTTTTTCTTTCCTCCTTACAGTGAGATTCCAGAGCCAAAGGAATCGCCACCAGCTTCTAAAACCTCAGCAGCCTCACAGTTAGATGAGCTGATGGCCCAACTGTGTGAGATGCAGCATCAGGTAAGCACAGCCCTGTGACGCGACCCACAGGGCTTCTCACTGGGGACCTCCGCCCTGCCCTCCCGCTTTAGAAACTCTCCCAAGTCCTTACTGATCCTGCTGACTGCATTTAGCTCAGTGGCTGAGCTCAGTGAAGTGTAGCTGATTTACAGCGTGTTGTATTTGTTTCCAGTGTTCAGCAGAACGATTCAGTTCTGTATCTCCATCTCTATCTCTATCTGACTTTTTTCTGTTAGAGGTTATTACAAAATATTGAGCACGGTTGCCTGTGCTGTCCAGTGGCAGGTCCCTGTTGGGTAACTGTTTTATGTATAGTAATGTGTCCATGGTAATCCCAAACTCCTAATTTATCCCTCCCACCCTTTACCCCCAAATGTGCTAAGCGGCTTCAGTCATGTCCGACTCTCTGCTACCCCATGGACCGTAGCCCACCAGGCTCCTGTGTCCCCGGGATTCTCCAGGCCAGAGGACTGGAGCGGGTGTTGTTTCCTCCTCCAGGGATCTTCCCGACCCAGGGGTCGAGCCCTCATCTCTTACATTTCCTGCATTGGCGCCACCTGGGAAGCCTTTTACCCCCTTGGTGACCATACTTTTTTTTTTTTTAGTCTATGGGTTTATTTCTGTTTTGTATATAAGTTTATTTGTGTTGGGTTTTTTTAGATGTCTTATCTGGAGAATCCCAGGGATGGGGAGCCTGGTGGGCTGCCATCTCTGGGGTTGCACAGAGTCAGACATGACTGAAGCGACTTAGCAGCAGCAGCAGTAGCAGTGTCTGGATATAAAAGACTGTGATACAGGTTCTGATTTCAAGGGGCTTGGAATGTGCTTGATAAAATGAGACATAAGACTAGGTGACATTTGTTAGACTAAAAGATAGACTGTCTGCCACTAAAGCTGGATAGAGTGTGGAAGGGCTGTTAAAGAGACCTCCCTGAGTTAGACAGAGGAGACCCACGGCAAGCTGGAGCATAGCAAGGGAGAGCACGCGTGGCTTTGAAAGAAAGGATGAGTCCTAAACTCTTGCTGAGAGAAAATCCAGCCCTCTCGGTCTAGTCTCTGGGCTTCGCTGCTGGCTCTGTTGGTAAAGATATGCCTGCAATGCGGGAGACCCGGGTTTGATCCCTGCGTCAGGAAGGACCCACTCCAGTGTTCCTGCCTGGAGAATCCCAGGGGCGGAGGAGCCTGGCGGGCTGCAGTCCACGGGGTCGCAAGAGTTGGACACGACTGAGCGACTAAACCACCGCCACCACCATAGGTGATCAACAGTGTGGTGATTTCAGGTGCACAGCAAAGTGATTCAGCTATATACACACACGTATCCTTTTTCAAATTCTTTTCCCATTTAGGTTATTACCGAATATTGAGCTAGAATTCTTAAGGTAGAGAATCCAACCATTCTGAATTGGCTGGGATATTTGATATGCACGCTTGAAGTGACTATGAAGTAATTTCAAGGCAGTGTAAAAAAATGTGTGTGATTTGAAGGGCAGGAATCTTATCTCTGTGGCTCACCTTTGGCTTTCCAGTGCTGTTTCTGATGCATTATGAATAATGCTTATTATTAGAGAGACAATGAATAAATATTAGAAACAAGTTTTTTTAATATTTACAGTAAAGCTGAGTGCATTCCTCATTGTTGTTTAGTTGCTAAATCGTGCCAACTATTTTACAACCCCATGGACTATAGCCCACCAGGAGCCTTTGTCCTTGGGATTTCCCAGGCAAGAATACTGGAGTGGGTTGCTATTTCCTTCTCCAGGGGATCTTCCCGACTCCAGAATGGAACCTGCATCTCCTGAAGCAGCAGGCGGATTCTTTACCACTGAGCCACCAGGGAAGCCCATATCTGAAAATACTAGAAAAAAAAAAAAACAACTACATCAGCGGTTTTAATTGGGTGATGTTTCAAAATTGATTTATCGTGTGTCTTAGTTTATTTACATTTAAAAATTTATGTTTGTGTTTTGAATTAGCCATACCTTTACACTATTCAAAAATCCAGAGCACAGCAGTGTACAGGGAGGTATTCCCAGCCATCCAGCTCTGCCCCCTGGAGGTATTCAGCGTTCTCTATTTTTCACATAATCCTTTCAGAAGCACTCTGAAATATACCAGCAAATAGATATAATTGTATATTTAGACACAGACACATTGCTGTGTTTTTGCTTACTTTCAGGCCTTTTCGATGTTAACCTTTAGAACACGAATCTCTTGAGCATTAACTAACGTTGTATAATAGGAGAGGAAGGAAGTGTGTCAAATGATAAGTTTCTTGAAGGGAAATGAGCATTTGGCTTAGTGAGATAGTGGGAGGTTGTCCCAGGCAGAGGCCTGAAGGCGAAGGGGAACAGACCACTTTCTGGAGACTGCTGGGAGCCTGGCTGGCTTTGCACAGTGGGGGCTTGTTACTGAGTAATCAGAGAGGAAATCGGAAAAGTGAAGTGGAGCGTGATGGGAGCCGCAGCGTCTGAGGCCGCGACTTCAGGCCGGAGGCCGCGGAGAAGCGCTGCGGCCCTCTGGCCCGGAAGCCGCGGTCCTCTGGAAACTGGGAGCTGAGAGAGACGACTGGGCAACTGTTCTGTCGTTTGAAGTTTTCCCTTTGAATGTTTTATCACAGCTGCACTGGAGTTTCTCTTTAATAAATCCAACCCGTCACCAAGTTTTATCTGACCACCTCTCGCCACCCTCTCCACCGTCACTGGCCTCAGTCATCTCCGATCCCAGCTGTTTTGAAAGTCTCCTGCCTAACGAGCGCCTCTGATTCCTCCCGCTCTGCTGCTGAGTCCCTTCAGTCGTGTCCGACTCTGTGCGACCCCATAGGCGGCAGCCCACCAGGCTCCCCGTCCCTGGGATTCTCCAGGCAAGAACACTGGAGCGGGTTGCCATTTCCTTCTCCAATGCATGAGAGTGAAAAGTGAAAGGGAAGTCGCTCAGTCGTGTCCGACTCCTAGCGACCCCATGGACTGCAGCCCACCAGGCTCCTCCGTCCACGGGATTTTCCAGGCAAGAGTGCTGGAGGGGGCGCCATTGCCTCCTCCTGCTTTGTCCACACCTAATTCCTCACTCAGCTACCGCAGGGATCTTGTGAATCAGATTCTTTCCCTCTCATGCTTGAAGCGCCCTAATGGTTCCATCACCCTTGGACTAAAACCGGAGCTTTATTAAATAATAACAATTATTTATTTTTATTAATAAAACCGAAGCGTTATCCTGCGGGCTCTGTGTGATCATTGCCTCTTTTTCCATCGTTTTCTCCTGCCTCACTCATCCTCACTCCCTCTGTTCTAACCGTACTGACCTCTTTTTACTTTTTATGTGTCAGACTATCTCATTCCTCTGGGCTTTCCTTCCCTCTAGAATGCTGTTCTCACAATTATCAATATTTCTGTGTCTCAGTAAATCACTCAAATATCTGCTCAAGTATCAGCTCCTTAGCCTTCTCTGATTGCCCTCATCTGAATCCATTCTTCCTCACCATCCCACTCTCTTTTTGTCTCAATATATAATTCATATCTCTAACCTGACATCTATTATTTCTTTAATTGCTTGCTGTCTGTTACTCAGAGAAAATAAATTCCATGAGGGCAGACACTTGGTTAGTCTTGAGACTTGCTCTGCACCACGAGCCTAGAGCAGTGAGGGGCACAAACCAGCTGCCCAGTAAACACTGCAACATAAATGAATGCAAAGAAGATGAACTGTTGACTGCAGTCATCATAGGAGAGAAGGTATCATCTTCCTACGTTCAGCTTCCTACTGCCAGAAGAAATCTGCAAACAGGAAGACCAGTCAGAGTTCATTCAGCCGGAGGAACTTAGAGTGAAACGGAGATGAAAGCTTTTTTTTTTTTTTTTTTCCGGTGTTGCAATGTTAGATTCCTCCAGCGCCTTGGAGGAAGTCCAGGGAAAGACTGAGGCAGTGCAGAAGATGCCCATGAGGATGACGCTCTCTGTGGTTCTCTTCTTGGCACAGGTTACAGCGAAAGCAGATGCCAGCAAGAAACCCGGGTCCGACAAGCAGGATCACGAGGCCTCCCTGGACTCCATGCTGGGGGGCTTGGAGCAGGACTTGCAGAACCTGGGAATTGCCACAGTACCCAAGGGCCACTGTGCCTCCTGCCAGAAGCCGATCGCTGGGAAGGTGGGACGGGCCAAGACCCTGATGCCACGGCCCTCCATGTCTGTGTGTGTGTCCGTCTCCGCCCTCCAAGGCCTGCTCTTGCTTCTCATGACCTAAGCCAATTTAGTAATACTGATCCTTCACAGTGCTCCGGGTGTGGGACTAAGCACTGTACAAGTCTTGTTTCATTTAATGGTTGCATTATCCCTTCAATCCTGAATCGGGAAGATCCCCTGGACGAAGGCCTGGCAGCCCACTCCAGTGTTCTTGCCTGGAGAATCCTATGGACAGAGGAGGCTGGCGGGCTACAGTCCATGGGGTCACAAAGGGTCAGATACGACTGAGTGACTGAGGGCGCACACACATACACACAGCCCTTCAGTGGTTACAAGCTCTTTGTAAAGAGGAAACTGAGGGCCCAGGGTCATTAACTGACATGTCCAAAGTCTAGTAAGAGGTTGATGTAAGATCCAAATCCAGGAGATTCTGGCCTGAGAGTTCGAGCTCGTAACCGTTTTCCTCTACTGCCCTATGGAGAATCATTTTCCCTCTGCTCCCTTAGTTCAGATCTTCCCAGTGCAAGGTGACTGATTATGCAGCCGCTCCCAGCATCCTAGCGTGACCACAGAGTCCTGCTTGGGCACCATCCTTCATCCAAGGCATTATAAAGGGCGCTGAGGCCTGGCTTTCCACAGGGTGTGAGATGAGGTGTCCAGAGCAGAGGAATAAAAACTCTCATTGGTCTCTTGTTCCCGGGATCCCTTCCAGGCCAAGCGTGGGGTCCGTCACCACTATGCTCTATTCCATGTCTGTCGTTTTCTGGGGCAGTATAGCGGAATGAGCATTGATTAAGTCAGGAAAGCGGACAGCATGCCCTTATCCGTGAAGTATGGCCCGCAGGTGGAGACGCGAATGGCAGCCCGCCCCAGCGCGCTTGCCTGGAGAGTCCCAGGGACAGAGGAGCCTGGTGGGCTGCAGCCCATGGGGTCGCACAGAGTCGGACACGGCTGAGCGCCTCACACATACACACGAACCCATGGAGCGCGGGCCGCGGGAGAGCACCCGGGGTCTTGGCCTCAGTGGGTGACTGCGGGGGGTGTCGCTCCCGTGGATGCTGTTGAAAGGGCACGCCCCGGAGTCGCGCACACTGCGGACCCCCGCGGGCCGGGCCCCACGCCAAGCTCCGCTTCATGCCGCAGGTGATCCACGCGCTGGGGCAGGCGTGGCACCCCGAGCACTTCGTGTGCGCCCACTGCAGAGGGGAGATCGGCTCCAGCCCCTTCTTCGAGCGGAGCGGCCTGGCCTACTGCGCCGAGGACTACCACCGGCTCTTCTCGCCGCGCTGCGCCTACTGCGCCGCCCCCATCCTGGACGTGAGTGAGCCCGGCCGCCTCCGCGGCCCCTGTCAGAGCCGGCTCCTGTGTTACAGCCTCCTAATCGCTCTGCGTTGCTTTTCCAGAAAGTGCTGACGGCCATGAACCAAACCTGGCACCCCGAGCACTTCTTCTGCGCTCACTGTGGGGAGGTGTTCGGCGAAGAAGGTACGGCCCGGCGGCTGCAAGAGGCGCGCAGGGCTCTTCCCTCCTCTCTGCTGGTCCTGGTTCCCGCCTCGGCCACCCAGGTGCCCGTGTCGGTGCCAAACGCCGTCCCTTTCCACCTGATCTGACGCTGATACCTTTTGCTTAAATGAAAAATTTAAATCAAAGTCATACAAATGCATAGTTTAAAATGCAAATACTACGCCAAGAGTAATATTAAAAAAGAACACTCCTTTGCTTTTCCTTTTTCCACCCTAAGTCCAGTTCTACTCTCTAAATATTTTAGCTTCTTCTATTATTACTTGTGGGGCTTTCCAGGTGGCGCTAGCGGTAAAGAACCTGCCTGCCGATGCCGGAGACGCAGGTTCCGTCCCTGGATCAGGACGATCCCCTGGAGGAGGGCGTGGCAGCCCGCTCCAGTGTTCTTGCCTGGAGAATCCCATGGACGGAGGAGCCTGGCGGGCTACAGTCCGTGGGGTTGCAAACAGTCAGACATGACTGAGCGGCTAAGCACAGCACATTATTTACTTGTATATTTTAAGCAGTATATTCCTCTATATGGATTTTTTGTCCAATTTTAGCCATTACGTGTTAACTTTCTACCAAGAGAGATGAGGATTTAGAAATGTTATTACTCCTCCACCCACCCCCAACATAATTCCCCTCCCCTATTCTCTCAGTTATAATTAGGTCACAATTATAACTCAGATCAGTATTCAGTGTGTGCATGTTGACAGTCATTTATATATTGCTCACGATTGAGTCATGTAACAAACTGTGATATAGTGCAGTGTGGACTCGGGGGTTCGTCTGCCTGGTTCAAATCTGGGCTGTGGAGTTTGTTAGCCATATGATGTTAAAGTTATCTTTGGAGCTCACTTTCCTCATGAGTAAAATGGACTAATAATAACACTTACCTTAGGACTTCCCTCGTGGTCCAGCGGTTAAGACTCTGCGCTTCCAATGCAGGAGCCTGGGTTTGATTCCTGATTGGGAATCTAAGCTCTCACATGCCATGCGGCATGACCAAAAAGATTTTTTTTTTAAGTAAGAAAAAATGATAAAGCTTACTGTATAGGGTCATTATGAGGATTTTAAGAGACAATATCAATGTAGTGTTTGTAACAGTGCCTGGCACGTGAAGACTGATAATAAAGATGGCGATCATTATATGGCGTCCTTTTCATACACCTGTTATTTCCTGAAATTAACATCTGGATCCCTTTTTCATTAGCTTAATTCTCGTTGTAATTATCACTAATTTATCTGACAGAGCTGCGAAATCCCTCTCAAAATTGTCATCCACTTCTGGTAATACGTCAGTTCTGTTCGTTTTCTGTTTTTTTTTTTCTTGGAGATGTCTGTCCAGGAGACTTTCATCCTTCTGCTCCAGCCTGCCTGCTGAGAAGCAATACTTTATCTCGGGAATCCCTTATACTAAATCCTTTCCTCCGTCTTTGAATATGTATTATTGCTTTTATTTTGGTGGAGCACACCCTCCAGTAGCTCCTGGTAAAAGCTCTGAAACCTCGAGCATCTGAAAATATCTTGTCTACCTTAAGTGTCCTGGACATAGAATTCTAGGCAGAAGCTGTTTCCCTCGTCACCCTGAAGACACTGCTTCCCTGTCTTCCTGCCTCCGTGGCCAAAAGTTTTTTATTAAGATTTTGTTCTTGTTCCTGACCCTTTCTGTGTGACCTGTTTTGCCCCTGTTGCAGGCTTTTTACTCCCTTCTGTTTTCTGCATTGTCTTGATTTTTTTTCCTGGCTTCTTCTTTTTATGTTTGTTATATAACTCATGTATGAAATCAGAAAGCTTCTTTTTCTTGTCCTTTTAGAATTAATTCACAGGAAAAGTTTACTTCTAAATAAAAAATTGAGGCAGTCTTATGTCTTTTTTGATTATTCTTAATGACCTACTCTAAATAGAAAAGTAAATTTAAGACACAAAACACAAGTCTAAATCCTTAGGTAATTCATTCTGTATAATAACTAAAGCTTCCAACTTATTTAAAGTGACAGCTACTCTCTCCCCTGGCGGGGCCTTTAAGCTGCAGAAGGCCAGGGAAGAGGGCTATGGCCGGTCATTGGTCCTTTCTTGCTTTTATTCTCACACCCGCTACTAATCTCCATAGCTGACCCCTCCAGGGTTGAAACGGGTGGAAGGGTTTAGCTTGGAGGGCAGAAAGTTCTGAGTTATCTCATCTGCTTTGAACTCTCTGGGCTTGGTGTATGTTTAACTCTGACTTTTCTTTTTGTTGTTTTTAGTTGCTAAGTCGTGTCTGACTCTTTTGTGACCCCGTGGACTGTAGCCCGCCAGGCTCCTCTGTCCACGAGATTCTCCAAGCAAGAGTACTGGAGTGGGTTGCATTTCCACTCCAGTGGATTGAACCGGGGTCTCCCGCGTTGCAGGCAGACGCTTTGTCGTCTGAGCCACCAGGGAAGCTGGCTAGAATGATTGCCTCTCTCTATTCAGCGGCCGTAGGCCGTTTAACCAGACTCTCACCTGTGGATCTTTTCCGGGGATGAGTCAAATTCCATCAGCTGTATGGGAAGGGCACCCATGCCCAGCTCTCAGAGTGGGCCTGTTGCAGTGGCTCTCTTGACTTGAGGGTCCCCGGGACCGTACCTCCTGCCTCTTGGCGATGGTGGTGGAGCAGGCATAGCACAGCTTTCTCAGAGAAATACCTGTCTCAGCCTCCCTTTCTCTTTGCTGTTGTTCAGTGGCTCGGTCATGGCCCACTCTTCACGACCCCATGGACTGCAGCACGCCAGGCTTCTTTGTCCTTCGCCATCTCCTGGAATTTGCTCAAACGCATGTCTTTTGAGTCAGTGATGCCATCCAACCATCTCATCCTCCACCTCCCCTTCTCCTCTTGCCTTCGATCTTTCCCAGCATCAGGGAAAAGGTCCTTTCTCTTTACCTGTTTTATATCCTCTGTGTAAGTGAAGAGTCAAAGATTTGTGCAGATAGTCCATAACTATCTACTTTGAGGGACGTCTTGCCGCCCACTTTGCACTTTGACGTCTGTCACATCTTGATGCCCTCTATCCCGTTGCACTGGTCTTCGCCAAGCGCTGAGGACCTTTGCTTGCCCATTCTTTACTTAAGAATGGATGAGACTCTTTAATGCTGACTAGAAGCTCTGTGGGTGAGGCAGAACGCGCTGACTGGTGGGCTGGTACTCCGGGAGGGCGCGGCAGGACCCTTGAATATTAATATTTTAGGTCTCTGTCTTGAATAAATTTTACCAAAGAGTTGTGCTCTCTGTCAGCTTTACAAAAATTAGTAAAAGGGATTAGGGGATGGGGTTTTTACCGTTCAGTATACCAACATTTATTTAATTCCCATTTTTTACTAAAAAACGTGGAACTTTAATTCCGTCAGGCTTCCCGGGTAGCTCAGACGGTAAGGTAATGGCTCTGAGATGCCTTGGGGCTCTGCCTGCAATGCAGGAGACCCGGGTTCGATCCCTGGGTCAGGAAGATCCCCTGGAGAAGGGAACGGCAACTCACTTCAGTGTTCTTGCCAAGAGAATCCATGGACAGAGGAGCCTGATGGGCTATCGTCTACAGAGTTGCAAAGAGTTGGACACGGTTGAGTGACTGATACTTTTAGTAGAAAGCTTGACTTCTTTTCTTGTAATAAATGTCCAGTATCCCTGAACATTGAGACCCTCTGACTTGAAATTTACAGAAATAATCATTGCATCTTACGGTTCGGATGGGGAATCTGATTTTCTGACAGTTCTTCAGACTTTCAACCAATCCTGCTTACAGCCTTGAAGACTATTTTATGCATTTAAAATAGTCCAAGCCTGAGCCCCTTTGATGTTTTGGAGCTCAGGATGGCTGAGGGTTATTTTGGCCGTGTTACTCAGCATGAGGGATGTGGGATCTTCGTTCCCTGAGTAGGGACCAGTCCCATGTCCCCTGTAGTGGAAGCGCAGAGTGTTAACCGCTGGACCAGGAACCCCAGGAAGCCCCAGTTTTACCAGCATCTCCCTCTTTAATTATCTAGGTTTCAGGTTTTTGCCATTGTTGTTTGGTTGGTTGGTTTTGTTTCTGCCAAGCTAGATGCCACTCTAACACCTACTTTAAATTTTAGACGATTTTGATATTTCACCTGTGGCATGGTCTTCCCTTTTCTCTTTTCCCCATGAATCTTTCTTTTTTAAATAAAGTGTATAAAGATAAGCCCCATGTTATGCTAGCTCTCCTGGAGGCCAGGTCTTAGACATCAGGCAGGTTAGCGTGCAGGTGTGCTAAGTTGCTTCAGTCGGGTTCAACTCTTTGTGATGCCATGGACTCCAGCCCTCCAGCTCCTTTGCTCATGGAATTCTCCAGGCAAGAATACTGAAGTGGGTTGCTATGCCCTCTTCTAAGGGTGGAACCCAACCCAGGGGTCAAACCCCTGTCTCTTATGCCTGGCAGGCAGCTTCTTCACCACTGGTGCCACCTGGGAAGCCCTATGTATATTCCCATTACTCAGCTAATCTCCAGCACGACTTCGGGAGAATAATTTTACCGAGTATTAGATGGAAGCACTGAGCATCAGGGAGGTGAAGTCACTTTTTTTTTTAAGTCATGCAGCTAGAAAATCAAAGAACTGGAATTTAAACTCCGGTTTCACTTCTGCACGTTCCGTGTTTTCTTTTGCACCATGGTAACTGCCCCTTGATGGAGACTGAATCCCTCTTCTGCCGTTGAGAGTCTTTACTTTCTTGGCACAAACACGGGACAGTTTATTTGAAGACAGACCTGGGTAGAGTAGCGCTGATAAAATCCACTGGCGAAGTGCGTTGTAGTGATTTGCTTGCTCACTGAAGCTTGTTCCATGCTTTTCACAAATTATTAGGTCTTTCATGTTCAGATTGCACTTTAGTTAAACAGCATTTTTCATTGAGATTTCGTCTAAGTCATGGTCAGTTTATATTGCACCGGTTGCCACGGAAGTCTGAGGGTGTGTTGGGTGAAAGAGTCAGCAAGTGAACACTGCCCGTGGATAATGATGCTGTGGAAGGTGCCTGAGAGCAGACACCAGGGCATGCCTGCCTCAAGAAGAGACATGAGTTAAATACAAAAGAAAAATGCCCTGTCCTTAGGATAACCAGGAGAGGCCTTGAAGGTAGCCAGTTCGCATTGTTTTTGGCTTGGGCCCCTTCTAACTAGACAGGCTGAATTGGTCATTTATGACTTTATATAATCGATATGAAGCCACGCTTAAAGCATAGTTATTGAGACAAGTGACAAAAAAGGCCGGCTACTAAGCCGAAGCTCCTCTTGGGTTGGCTGCTTGCTTCCATCCATTGTTTTCTGTCAGTGCGCCTCCTGCCACGTGGTTGCTCCCTGAATGAGGCGGCCTCCTGCCTGGCCCCAAGCCCCACAGTCACACACGAAGTTCCCGCAATGACAGCACAACCGCTGAGCCTCCTGGGAAATTAAATCCATCTGCAATTTTTGTTTCTGTTCAGAGGATTCCTCTCTAAGGCTCACTAGGCACACCAGCCCTCAGCATCCTCCCACAGGGACCGGGTCCCCAGTGCCCGTGTCTTTCTCTTTAATTGTTCACTATCCAGGCCACGCCGGTGCCCCCTAATTTCCCCGGCGGCTGTGAGCCTCACCAGAGTACAGTACCTCTCGAAGGTACTTTTGCACATTGTTAGTGTTCCTTATCTGTCCTCCAGAGTAATTGGCCCCGGAGAGAGCCTCCAGGAAAGTTAAGTGCTGAAACTTTCTCAATTTGTTGGATTACTCACTGCAGGGGTATCACAGCAAGTTGGGCTGATTGCCTTCGAGTTCTCTCCTGAGGCTCACCTGAGCTGAAACAGAGGCTGTTACTTCCCTACTGTCTCATGCTTGAGACCAGCTCCCCTGTAAATGCCTAGATGAGGGTCATTCCTAGGGCAGTCGGCCTGTCTCACAATGTTCTCAAGTAACACCTACTTCTAGGCAAGCTCAGTTCTACACCATTTGTTTTATGAAACATCAGCATCAGCTTGGGGACTTGTCAAGGATGCAGAGTTTCGAGCCCCAACCCAGACCAACTGAATCAGAAGCGCTGGGAGGGGTGGGGCCATGCAGTCAGCGCATAGACCAGTTCTCCAGGTGAGGGATGTGTGCTATATAGTCTGTGTGCCGCAGAAGCAAGAAAGATGGCTGTGGGTGTTGGTTTGCTTAGCTTCCCCTCATGGCTCAGCGGGTGAAGAATCGGTCTGCAATGCAGGTGACTCAGGACACGCGGGTTCAATCCCTGGGTCGGGAGGATCTCCTGGAGGAGGAAATGGCAACCCACTCCAGCATTCTTGCCTGCAAAACCCCACGGACAGAGGAGCCTGGCGGGATACAGTCCAAAGGGTCACAAAGAGTCGGGCACGACCGAAGTGACTTAGCATGCCCGCTTTCACTTGTCCTTCATCAGACTCTAGACGTTCTTTGACAAAGAGAAGAACTGAGCTCTTCTTGGTCTCAGAGGCAGAAAAGAAGGATGCAGGGCAGCCTAAAAAATTATTGGTTTACATTCTTAGATCTAAAGGCCTCAGAAATCTATTCAATCGTCTGCTTTTCAAAGAAAGCATAATTGAACAAGGCGAGGCATATCACAGAGTGCCCCGAGGTTATGGACCGCTGCAGCTGCACGATTTGGATTTGAACCCCTGGCGCCTCCTATTGCCTTTTTTGGATCTGGTTGCTATGGTCAAAGCGTGTTTCTAGAAATAATGTTTCTTGTGTTTTGCTTACATGCTGTTTGAGTGGGGCACATTTAGAGATCTCTTCTATTTGCCAAATTATTGGGTTGTGACATTTAAGCTCAGCTGATACTCGCAGTTCCCGCGGAAAGATCAAGGTGACGATGCCTTTAAGGTCAGGGATGTGACATCCAAGTTAGACTCTGAAGCTAAGCCTAGAGTTGAATCAGTTCCTCCAGCACCTAGCTGGTTATTTGTAATTTCGCTGAGCTTCCTTTTTCTCCCTTGTAAAATGGGAGGGTTGCTATGAAGAATCTAATTTCGATTTAGTCCTGCAGGGAGAACCCTCGGCTGGAACTAGTAAAACAGTAGGTGTTGCAAAAATGGGGTTGCTACTGGTCCTCTTTGTTTTAGGTGGAATCTCCTTGGAAATGCTAAGGAGAGTTTCTTCTGGAAAAGTCCACCTGTTTATGCGTGTTCTAGTTAATTTTGACGCGGGGCGACCCTCTTCTGAAGCTGATGGTCTCAACCTTGCTGTTGTAGTATTGCTCACAGGCCTGCTAATTCGATGCATGTTTTTTGAGCAGCTTCTATCTACGTATCAGGTACTATTCTAGGAACTAGGGGGACAGTGACAAAAAACAAAGTCCCGGCGTTCATGCTGCGTATGTTCTAGTGAGAAAGACAGACGGCAATCAAACGGCCGACTAACTGATTACCTAACTTACTCTGTGCCTTAGGAGGGGGGATGAGGGAGAGCAACAGGGTTCTGCTTGGAATACAGTGGTCTAGCTGTTGTTCCCTTAAGCAGACCCCTGAGTTAAGTAAAGAACCAAACCATCTGGGTGTCTTAGGAAATGATTTTTGAAGCAGAGGGAATATATCCCATGAATATATCCCATGAATAATATATCCCATGAATAAGTGCTTGAGAATGAATCAGTTTATTATATTTTTCTTTTTTTTAATGTGAAGACAATAAGACTTTGCATAAAATTTTATTTGTAATCTATTAACTTCTTAATCTAGTGCAAAAAAAATTTGTCCTACCAATATTTTTCTACATTTATTAATATTTATGTATATATAAAAGTTACAGTATACTTGACATTCCTTTTTTTCCACTTAAGCAAAACAGCCATCCTGCTTGTTTTCATGCAACAACTGTGAAGTCGAAGGAAGATGTGCATTTCACTTTTTAAAATAGCTTTATTGAGATATAGTTGATATACAGGAAAATTGAACAAATACGTACAACTTTATGCGTTTGGAGATATGCATGCATATGCAAATATGAATTCACAACTACCTAGTGGAAATTGTTTTCCTCCAAAGGTAAACAAAACAATGGAAAAACTTTCAAGAAGCTTTGCCATTCTTTAATCACTTAAGTGCAAAAAAATAAAGTGAAAGCTACGGGCCCAAATTAAAAGTCAATGACCAGGAGTCCCTCCTTTTCAATTCTTCTGATGTAAACAAAAGGGCCCGTTGTATGGAAGCAAACAAGAGGTATGATAAGATGTGTATAAGAGACAGTCTTTAAACATAGAATTTTCTTCTATTGAGTTATTTATGTAGATTAACTTCTAGGATTGAGATATTTATATATTTTAAAAATATTGATACACATTATCAAATGACTTTCTAAAAGAATAATGGAATAGTAACATTTATCTTTGTCACTAGGAATATAAAAATACGTGAATACCTCCATATGTTTTGAGGCATTGCGTATATATTTATTTAACACTGTTTTTACTACTTAGCTAATTAGAAATTAAACTACTAATTAGCAAAACTTGGAACTTCAGTACTTTCTTCTATGTTTCATTCTTAGTCATAATGTTGAACACAGTACCCGTAAAAATATTTCTTCTTGGGCTAGTTGTCTGTTTGTGAAGCAGACTTATTTCAAAGATTTTTAAAAGCAGTCACCATAGGTTTCTTATCTCACATCATCTGGACACAGGATATTTAAGAGCCAGGGGTTTTCTAATCTGCACCTAACAGTGAGCATTTCAAGTATTAAAACTTAGACCTCAACACATTTATTTTTAAGCTTTATATTATGGAAATTTCAATAAATATCAACATTTTGCCAAATGAATTTCCTCTAACCACTACTAAACCACCTAGCCTTTTCTTTCGAGGGAATAATTTAAAAGCAAATCCTAAAAATCCTAACATCTCACCGTAAAATACTTCAGCCCACGTCATCTCCAACTGATGAACACCCTTCATACTTCACAAAGTTAACAGTTCCTTATTTTTATTTAAAACCCACATCCCGATTTCTCAAGTTTCTAAATGGTGTTATTCAGTTGCTTTGTTTGAATCAGGGTCCAAGCAAGACCCTTTATGTACTGCCTTAGCCTGCTTTATCCCTCAAAATTTTTGAATTCTGTAACAATCCTCTCTTCCTCACTTTTTTGTAGCATTGATTCATTAAGAAACTGGAGCCTGTGTTCTGTAAAATGTCCCATATTCTTGATTTGACCGGCTGCTGCCTCATGATGACGTTTACCTTGTTTGCTCTATCTTCATCTCACCCCGCCTTCGCCAGGATTTTCTGTAAATTGTTAGCTTAGACCTGGAGACTTGATTCAGTTTAGGTTTAGTATTTGGGGAGAATAGGTCATAGATCCTGGCTGCTGTGTACTTCTTGTTGAGTCATATCTAGAGGTATGTAATGACGGGTTGACCTGCTTTTGAAAAATGGAAGTGTTACTTGCTCAGTCTTGTCTGACTCTTTACTACCCCATGGACTGTAGCCTGCTAAGCTCCTCTGCCCATGGGATTCTCCAGGCAAGAATACTGGAGTGGGTTGGCATTCCCTTCTCCAGGGGATCTTCCTGACCTAGGCATCGAACCCAGGTCTCCTTTATTGCAGGAAGGTTCTTTACCGTCTGAGCCACCAGGCAAGCCTGGCCTACTCTTACTGATGCTCAGGGTGACCACGGGCTGCGACCAGTGTCAGCCTCAGCCTCCATTTTCAAGCTCCCTGTTGATGATCATTGCCTATCACCAGTGATCTCAGGTGTACAATGGTGACTTTTCCATCATTCTTTCAGCGTTTATTAGATGGGATTATATAAACAGTACCATTTCATCATTAACTATTTAGTTATCTTGAAATACATCTCATACAGGAAAACTGAAGAAACGTTTTACCATGAATAAATGCTTTTATAACCTTACTGGAAAAAGTTTAAAAGATTTTTGTAGCTCTTTTTAGAATACAGCCTCTGTATAAATAAATTATGCAGTCAGAATGCTGTGTTTAGAGCCACTGAGTGAACTCTTGCCTTCTGTAGTCATATTATCAATCTGATGTGTGGCTAATTTGCTAAAACTTGATTAAAATTGTAGAGATTGATTTTCCTATTCTTTTTTTTTGCATTTTATGAAACAATAGTTGAGACCGTGTATCCGGTTCGGAGCTCCTTGATTTAGCTGTGTTTTCCTGATTCATAGGTAGCCCATATTTTCCTCTGTTTCTTGCTTGTCTTTGTCTTTGCTAATGATCCTTTTTGGCCATACGTAAGTCATTCCTGTATATTTTTAATGTAGCTAAGTTTATTAATCTTTAACTCCCTTTTGAAATTTGAGCCAATTTTACCACAGTTTTCTATTCCCAGTTAAAGAGGAACCCGTGCATTAAAGAGCACAGCATTCGTGCATGCAGGGCTGCGCCGGGCCCTCCTCGCGGCGAGGGCGCCTCTCCGGCTGTGGCGGGGGGCTCCTCTCTAACCGGGGCACGGGCTTCTCCCTGCACGGGCTGCTCCTGTGTGGAAGACGGGCTCGAGGGCACTGAGCTGCAGCCCCGGGCTCCAGAGCGCAGGCTCCTGGTCGCGGCGCACGGGCTCAGCTGCTCCGTGACACGGGGGATCTTCTCAGATCAGGGCTCTAACCGCGTCTCCTGCGCTGGCGGTGGAGTCTTTGCTGCTGAGCCACCAAGGAGGCCCCCGTCCGTTTCTCATTCACGTGTCTGTTTGGTTTGAATGATTACATTTGGATTTTTGCATCGATTTGGAAATTATTATTTAATATTGCTTTCTTTTAAAATATTAGACACTTTTCTCCCCCCCTCCTCCATACTGTTTTAGATCCTGGGGATTATAAAGTGACCAGACCAGAATACTTAGTTTCTTTCAGAGCAAACATTCCAGTCAGAGAGAAAAGGCAATGAAAAAAAGATGAAGAGATAGATACAGGCTGCAGAGATCCTCTCTGATTAGAGGATATTTGAGTTGATTTCTGAAACACGAGGCAGGGCTCGCCATATCAAGGCCTGCGAATGCAGAGGAACCCTTGGTGCAGAGGCGTTGAGGAGGAAGAGACCTTAGCGCTTGTTAAATGCTTGCGCAAATCAGACAGGCGGCCCTGGTGGCTGAGTGGTAAAGGGGAGACGTGGGTTTGATCCCTGGGTCAGGAAGACCCCCTGGAGAGGAAATGGCGCCCATTCCAGTATTCTCGCCTGGAAAATCCCATGGACAGAGGAGCCGCGTGGGCTACGGCTCCTGGAATTGCAGAGACTCAGACGCCACTTGGACAGAACAAGCGTGGACCAGGCCCGGCTCAGAAGCGCTGCGGCTGCGCCCCCCGGGCCTCTCTTCTGACAGCCCCTGACGCAGGTGTCCACCGGCGCAGTGTGAGCGTGGGAGAGTTTGCGTCATTGCCCTCTGCTCCGTCTCTAACTTGGTTTAAGGTCTCAAACCGCAAGAGCAAACCCTTGCTTTCCCTCTCTCCAGGCTTTCACGAGAAGGACAAGAAGCCGTACTGCCGGAAGGACTTCCTGGGCATGTTCGCACCCAGGTGTGGAGGCTGCAACCGGCCCGTGCTGGAAAACTACCTTTCAGCCATGGGCGCCGTCTGGCACCCAGAGTGCTTCGTGTGCGGGGTGGGTATCCCCGCCTATCTTTTGGGTTTCGGGAGAGGCAGGGTTCTCCTTTCTGGGGCTCAGCTGGTAAGAGGGTTCACAACTCGGGGTGAGAATTTGACAGGGGCTTCTTAAAAGAGATACAAGTTTTTCTCCGCCATTGGACGGAATGAAATAATGCCATTTGCAGCCACGTGGGTGGCCCTAGAGATTGTCTTCCTGAGTGAAGTCAGACAGAGAAGGAGAAATACAGTGTGACATCCTTCTCCGCGGAATCTAGAAAGAAACTAGCTGTGTCCCTGGGTCACAAAGAGTCGGACACAACAACAGCAGAAGAGATGAGTTTATTTACAAAGCAGAAACACACTCTCAGACGTGGAGAGTGGATTTGCGCTTGCCGAGGAGGAGGGAAGTTAGGGAGTCTGGGATGGATGTGTACACCCTGCTATACTGCTAATGCATAACCAACCAGGACCTACCCTGTAGCACAGGGGACTCTGCTCAGTGCTGTGTGGCAGCCCGGATGGGAGGGGCGTTCAGGAGAAACGGGCGCGTGTTTGCGCAGGGTTGAGCTCCTTTGCCGTCTGCCTGACACTATCACATCTTGCTCATCAGCTATACTCAATACAAAATTAAAAGTCTCTTAAAAGAAGAAACACGAAACACAGCATCCATGTGGGCATTTGCTCGCCTGGTTTGCAGAGGGGCGGCATTCTAACCTCTGTGTGTCCCCTGGCGGGAAGCTGGCAGGGATTTCCAGCTAAAATTTTGCTGATCCTGTCCTTCTTGACATCTGCACCGCTTGTCTTTCTCTTCCCCCACCTCCCAGGACTGCTTTAGCGGTTTTTCTACCGGCTCCTTCTTTGAACTGGACGGGCGCCCCTTCTGTGAGCTCCACTACCATCAGCGCCGAGGAACCCTCTGCCACGGCTGCGGACAGCCCATCACGGGCCGCTGCGTCAGCGCCATGGGCTACAGGTTCCACCCCGAGCACTTCGTGTGCGCGTTCTGCCTGACGCAGCTGTCCAAGGGGGTCTTCAAGGAGCAGAATGGCAAGACCTACTGCCACCCCTGCTTCAACAAGCTCTTCCCGGTGTGACCGCCGCGGAGCCCGCACGCGCCCTCTCCTGAGCTGCTGGAAAGCTTAAGCCAAGGGAGGGAAGAGTACATTTGTAGTTCCTGACCTCCTTCTGCTCAGAAGGCTTAGAGGGAAAGCAAAGGTGACGGACCAAGAAGGGAGCGTCTAGAGGTGACGTGCTAGGCTTCCGCCTTTAAGTTTTGATCTCAAGCCTTTTTTTTTTTTAACAATGCAGCTGAATTTTGACCTGGGACCTGCTGTCTAGTGCCTCTGCATGTGTATTTTCACATGCATGCCTTCGCTCCACTCCCGCCCTCCTCAGCTTTCTCCACTTTCACCTCTATCGATGGTCCTCCAGATAGATCTTGTCTGTGTAGCCTTAGGAACTGCTCTTTTAAGCTCCCCCATTTCCCTGAGACTGACTTCCCCCCAGTCACTGCGCGGGCTTTGTTCCTGTTTTTTTTTAGTGGGAGGATAGTCGCTTTACAGCGCTGTGGTGGTCACTGCCGCAGGGTGGAGATCGCCGTGTGGCTCTTTCGTTCCTCGTGTTTCCCTTCAGTGTGTTTCTCCTTTTCAAGAGAAAGTCGATTTTAACTGGAAAACTTTGACTCTGGACATCACTGAGAGAGAAAGGAACTTGTGGCTTTAATGACTCAGTGTCATATTAGTAATAATAAATTTTCTGCTTCCCATGTTGTAGGCTAGGCACAACATGCAATTAAGTTTGTATCATACCTCTTGTTTGCTTCCATACAACGGGCCCTTTTGTTTACATCAGAAGAATTGAAAAGGAGGGACTCCTGGTCATTGACTTTTAATTTGGGCCCGTAGCTTTCACTTTATTTTTTTGCACTTAAGTGATTAAAGAATGGCAAAGCTTCTTGAAAGTTTTTCCATTGTTTTGTTTACCTTTGGAGGAAAACAATTTCCACTAGGTAGTTGTGAATTCATATTTGCATATGCATGCATATCTCCAAACGCATAAAGTTGTACGTATTTGTTCAATTTTCCTGTATATCAACTATATCTCAATAAAGCTATTTTAAAAAGTGAAATGCACATCTTCCTTCGACTTCACAGTTGTCGCATGAAAACAAGCAGGATGGCTGTTCTTACAGCGTCTCTGAAGAAGGATGCTTTAAACCTCATTCACCATTTTTCAGTTTGGATTAGGAAATCCAACCCTGCCCCACAAAAAAAATATATATTATGAGTAAACTTGTAGAAAAGCTTGTCAAACTAGTCAAGAGTCTGACTTTCTCAAGTTCTATCTGAAGTCAATTTTAAAGGGAGTCATGCTTCCTCAAAAGAAATCTCGATATGCTCTGTAACGTATCTCTCTTACCATGATATTAAAAATAACCATATGATTATTTGTTATGAAAAAATTTTAAATCACTGAGGAAATCCCCTTCCCTGGAGGTATTTTTTTAAATAGCACTGACTTTTTAAAATAGGCTGATGTCTTTAGATTATTAATATGGGGACAGAACTTCTGGGAGGGCAGGAATGGATGAAATGATTCTTGCCAAGCTTTATCCTGTTGGCCCCCTTTATTGGAGTGAATGGTAAGGGGGATTTGAGGGTTAAAAGGAAGTGGTAACAGTGAAATTCGACAAAATAGGAGCTCCAAATGTGCCCGAGCTGTGAGGAGGCTGATGCGAGAGCCAGCCAACTGGCCTTTCATCCTGCTGGCCGAGTACTAGACTAAGCGAAATACGTGTCCCCTTCTAAACATCCTCTTGACTGCACGTAACTCTGTGACGGTGTTTGCAGGTGTTAATATGGTGGTGTTCATGGTTGGTTTGGGATTTGACAAAAGAAACGGGGTTTTAACCAGAAAGAACGTTCAGGTGGTGACTTTTTTTTTTTTTTTTTAAGGGATTGGCTATTTTGAGATTTCAGTAGAACCTATGTATTCACAAATGTCAAAGAAAAACTGCAGTTTACTAAGGAAAAATTAAGAAGTGAAAATTTTTCTTTTCATAATGAAAGTGGGTTTATATTTGTCCAAAAAGGGATTCTGTCTTCTGGACTAGTGTTTCAGCAACAAAGAAACTACCGAAAAGTTAAAAGTTCTCCTTTTTTAAAAAATAATACTTTTCTCATCCTGATAATATCCCTGTTTACTTGGTTCTGAGTAACTCATAGGTTTTATTTTATTAATTTTTTTGGCTGTGCCACGTGGCTTGCAGGACCTTCGTTCCCCAACCAGGGGTTGAACCCAAGCCCCCTGCAGTGACCGTGCAGAGTCTTAACCACCAGACTGCCAGGGAAGTCTCCAGAACGTTGTTTTTCTTTTCCGGCCGCGCCAGGCAGCCTGCGGGATCTTCGCTTTCTGACCAAGGACTGAACCTGTGCCTTCTGCAGTGGAAGCGTGGAGTCTTAGCCACTGGACTGCCAGGGAAGCCCCCTTTTAGCTTTTAAAAAACAGAACCTACTCTCAAAAGACAGGGGTTTTCCTGCCCATGAGGAAATATATTTTTATAGAAGAATGTGCCACTGATTGAGAACTCTATTCTCAAGGAGGAATCACTCAGTTTGGCCAACGGGCCTTTGGAATAGAGTCCTCCAAGGTGATACTTAGACAAAGGCAAGCCGTTCCAGCACGTACCTTGTAGGATGGTCACTGGGCTAAGCTCCCTGTGTGTGAGCAGCAGAGGGAGGCAGAGTGCTTTCCTCTAGCTTTGCAAGCGACAGTCCCCAGATTCGCCCTAACTGCACTCGCTTAGGTCGCATTAAAACAGAAAACAGTCACGTCCAACTCTGCAGCCTCAAGGACTGTAGCCCGCCAGGCTCCTCTGTCCATGAGATTTCCCAGGCAAGAATACTCGAGTGGGTAGTCTTTCCCTTTTCCAGGGTCTGGGGGTAGGTGGGGTGGGGGGAGTCTTCCCAACCCAGGGATCGAACCTGTGTCTCCTACGTTACTCTCAGATCCTTTGTCTGAGCCACCAGGGAAGCCCGCATACCCACCAGTGACTTTTGCTAGGGGAATTGTACTATGCAGCCCCCCTTAAACCAAACTAGATCATTTCCAGAGTTAGGGTCAGAGCTAAGTTTTTAAAAACACAAGGGCCTTGTGCAGGAGATGTGGATACTTAAAAAATCTGGGGACTGGCCAAAAAGGGTCAATGAATCTTGAATCTGTATGACCACATATGTTCAAGGGCAAAAGAGTTTCAAGATAATACGGAAGGTGACCAAGCAGACCTTTCCAGTGCCCCGAGGGAACACGCTCGAGAACTTCACAGTGTAAAAGCGGAGGGGAGCCTGGAGGGAGGGTGTGACGGAGACGCACGGCAGAGACTGGCCTGCCTGGGGCTTAAGAAACATCCAAAGCAGCTTCAGCTTGAGAACCTGAGAAAGGAGATCTTCTAGCTGAAATAAAAGGAGTGAGGACCGTGTTTAGGGGCAAGCGTCGCAGCTGTGTGTGTGTGTGTGTGTGTGTGTGTGTGTGTGTGTGTGTGTGTGTGTGTGTTCAGTCGCTCAGTCGTGTCCGACTCTCTGCGACCCTGTGGACTGTAACTCGCCGGTCTCCTCTGTCCAGGGAGTTTTTCAGGCAAGAATACTGAGTCTGTTAGTCACTCAGTCATGTCTGACTCTTTGTGACCCTGTGGACTGTAGCCTGCCAGGCTCCTCTGTCCATGGGATTCTTCAGGCAAGAACACTTGGAGAGGGTTGCCATACCCTTTTCAATTGGATCCTCCGAACCTAGGGATCGAACCCGGGTCTCCTACATGGCAAGCAGATTCTTTACCCTCTGAGCTACGAGGGAAGCCCGTCAGGTGTCAGCAGGGCCTTAATAAGAACAGAGGTGGCAGTCATTAAAATACGAGACTGAAAAAGTGACTACTTGCCCTCAAAAGGCTGTGAGGTTAGTGTTATTAGACAAAACTCTCCATCAGAGCAGCATGTACGTGCTGAGAGCCCAGAGGTGAAAGGGGAACTGGAAGTCTGCTGGGAGACCCTGGATCAGGGGGAGAGAATCCTCAGACCGGGGC
Organism: Cephalophus harveyi; assembly: GCA_006410635.1. Classification (NCBI taxonomy): domain Eukaryota; kingdom Metazoa; phylum Chordata; class Mammalia; order Artiodactyla; family Bovidae; genus Cephalophus; species Cephalophus harveyi. The sequence goes on from SJYT01034602.1 coordinate 116,370, forward strand.
TGGAGCTTGAGCTGTGCTTGGTACAGATGTACAGCTCGGCCAGAAGGCAGCAGTGTCTCAGATCTATTCTCAAATCTACGCAGAGCGAGGAAAGTCAGAGGAGAAAAACAAATACCGTGTATTAATACAGATAGGAGGACTCCAGAAAAGTGGTGCGCATGAGCCTGTCTGCAGGGCAGGAGTAGAGGCGCAGACGTGTGTGGACACGGGGCGAAGGGCGGGGGGCACGGGTTGGGAGAGTGGGGTCGCCGTGTACACAGCACCGCGTGTGGAACAGAGACGGCCTCTGTACAGCACAGGGGGCTCAGCTCGGCGCTCTGTGGCCTCAGGGGGCACGAGGAGGGTTGAGGAGGGAGGCCAGAGACAAATGCACACATCTGTGTCATCATACAGCAGAAAGTGGCACACCATGCGATGAGACTCCAGTGAAACTCGAGTTGGAATTCAGGCCACGGATGCTGCTTTCTCTAGTGCCCCTCTGCAGAAAGTGGCTCAGTCTCTAATGTCACTGTAATACTGTATGTTTGTAGTGAGAAAATGTTCTAAAAATCTTGATGTCTTACTTGGAAAAAAAAAAAGAAAGACAATTTGGAAAATTGTAAGAGAATTGTTATATTTACCTTTATCCTGAAAACTGGTACTTGAAGAAAATTGGGTTAAAAAGAGTTGAGGAAGAGAAAGAAGATATTTATAGTAATTCTGAGAGGAGCTTGTAGAGACACTTTTTAACATTTTGGAGCTTGACGGTGAAGGTTTTCATTACGTCCAATGACACTTGGGAAATATGACTTTCCCTGCCTGGTTGCTTTTCCATTTTCAGACATGAGTTCAGAGATATTGGAAGCTCAGAAGTAAGGTGTGCTTAAGGTGTGCCTCTAAGGGGTGCTTAGAGGGAGAGAGATTTTCCTAAAATAATCTGAAATTTTTGAAAGAGAAGGGGAAAAAAGAAGGGAAGGGAGTTATGGGCTCTATAAGTGAACGTGTGAGTTGCACCAGTTGAAAATTCCAATGCTTGCAGGAAGCCTGGGGAAACAAGAAGGGTGGCTTATAGCACACTCTCTGTGGGCGAGAGAGATGGTGGCGGGCTGGGCCCCGGCACTCAGCTAATCCCCTTCCACAAAATCAGCCTGGAGGGCCTCTTAGTTTGGGTTCTCCTGGAAGTGGGCCCAAGACTAGGATTTGTGTGCAATAGTTTATTTAGAAGCGTTGTGAGTGTACAGGCAGGAGAGCAGGGAAGTGAGACAGGGACTAACAGGCGCTAACAAACAGCTCACTGGGGTGGAAAGTCGGAGCTCAAAACTCTGGACGACTTCTGGGGTTTATCAGACCACGTGAGATGACAGCCAATCCCCCACCTGCCCTCTGCTGCCTCTGGCCTGCCCTCTACACAAGCTGGATATGTTTCTGACCAAAGAAAGCCCTTAACCTGTGACAGGTGCTTTTGGTAGGGAGCATCAGCTTGCCCCAGGTAGCGAGGACCAGCAGACACAGGAACTCAGAGCATCGGCGGGGGAGAGTTAAGAGGAGGTAAGCCGGTGAGAAGAAATTCACTGGAAGCATCTTTGAATCTCATCTGGAGTGCGGGCTGGCACTCAGTGGCTCTGTCGTGTCCGACTCTTTGTGGCCCCGTGGACTGTAGCTGGCCAGGCGCCTCTGTCCATGGCGCTTTCCTGGCAAGCATCCTGGAGTGGGTTGCCATGGCCTCCTCCAGTTGGGATGTATAGTAAGCCGTGTGTTTTCAGAACTCTAATAGAGTACATGTATGCAGGAGAATATTACTCAGCCATAAAAATGAACACAGCTGAGTCAGTTATGGTGAGGTGGATGGACCTAGCTAGAGTCTGTCATGCAGAGTGAAGTAACTCAGAAAGGGAAAAACAGATACTGTATATTAATGCACGCCTGGGAAATCTAGAAAAGTGCCACAGATGAGCCTATTTACAGGGCGGGAATGGAGACTGATGTAGAGAACAGATGTGTGGGCCTGGGAGTGCTGAAGGGGGCTCGGGTGAGTTGGGAAATTGGGACTGACATCTATGCACGACCGTGTGTACAGCAGACAGCTAGTGGGGTGCTGCTGCTTAGCACAGGCTGCTGAGCCTGGTGCTCCGTGATGGCCTAGAAGGGGGAGGAGCGTGGGAGGGGGGAGGTCCAGGAGGCAGGGGACATGTGTTCACACAAGCCGATTCACTTTGCTGCTCAGCAAAAGCTAACCCAGCATTGTAAAGTGACTCTACCCCAATTAAAATAGAATAAAAGGTCCCCCGTTCTAGAAAGCTGAATGCATTTCATCAAGTGTAGCGATGCTTGGGGGATTGAGGGAGGAAAAGAATGGGCATTTCCATTTTACGCAGGGAAAAATGGCAATTACACAACTTGGCCACAATCGCTCAGTTTTAGTGATGGCACGAGAGCTGGGCTGATGCTTGCTTATAGAATCCCTTGCCCGGGACACTTTCTCTTAGGCTTTACTTCAGCAGTGCGAAGTACATCTCAGAAATAAGGCCCATGAAGTGAATTTTCAAGGATGGCTGAGGGCCCTGGGGCAAGAAAGGTGAAGCCGTGGTGTAACCTATGTTGTTTGGGATACAGTGGCCAAAAGTGTAGCTTTGACATCAGACAAACCCAAGTTCAGAGGCTGAGTGTACCATTTACAGACGGTGTAAACCTTAGTTAAGTTATTTATCTTCTCCAAACTTCAGTTTCATAATATGCTAAATGTGGGTAATAATCCCATGTGGGTTTGCTCTGAGGATTAACCAAGATAATAAGTGCGAAAGAGCTTTGTAAACCTCCAAGAACCACACATAAAAGGCATTAACAAAATAGTCCAAGAGGTACGTGAGGAAGTCAGTACAGCTTCCATCTCTAGCATTTCCATGGAGACTAGGAAAATATAGCAGGCTTTTAGTTGTATTTATATGATTTTAGAAATCTTTTTCAGGGCCCAGGATGAAAGCTGGTGGAATTGAAAATGCTGGGAGATTAGGAAAAGAACTTGAGTGTGAGCTGATAATCCGCCTTTGCAGCAACATATTGACAAAGTAGTGCTCAAGACGGAATGATTTCCACGGCACAGGAAATCCAGTCACTTAGCTGCTTCCCGTAGATAGAAACAGCGCGTCCAGCTTCAGGAAGCAGAGCCAGGGGGAAAGAGCTCAGGGGCCTTCCAAGGCCCTGGTAGCCACGGCCTGTCAAGGGCCTGACCACAGTCAAACAGAATTCCAGGAGGGCCCTTGCCATCATCACCACTTGCATTGCCAGGGGTGCTGTGCCAAAATACCACAGGCTGGGAGGCAGAAAGAAGGGGAACGTCTTTTCGTCGGTTCCAGAGGCCGGAAGTCCACGATCCAGGCGCCCGCGGGCTTGGCGTCTCGGAAGGCCTCTCATCTTGCCTTGCCGGTGGCCGCCTCCCCCGCCCCTTGTCCCCGTGGGTCCTTTCCTCCCTGCGTGTGTCTCCCCGGGGCTTCCTCCTCTTCTTAGAAGAACAATAGTCCTGTTGGCTTAGGGCCCCACCCTTATGGCCTCATTTAACCCACATTAGCTCCATCTCCAGGGCTCCCTCCTGCCGGCGCAGGAGACGTAAAAGACACGGGTTTGATCCCTGGGTTGGGCCGATCCCCCAGAGGAGGACACGTGACCCACTCCTGAGTTCTTACCTGGAGAACCCCATGGACAGAGGAGCCTGGCGGGCTACAGTCCGTGGGGTTGCAGAGAGTCGGGCACGACTGAAGCATCTTGGCAGACATGCAGCTCAACATGAAGAAGATGATGCTAGAGGGGACAACTGAGATGGAGGCTGAGATGAGCCGTTATAGGAAGGGTCCAGCTTCTGTGCGTTTACACTTGCCGATGTTCTGGGACACAGCCGACGCAGCTGGTTTCTCTTTTAAAGGCGAGCGGGAGACATATTTCAAAGCACCAGTGTAAACTGCTCTTTTCATTTTTCACAAAGAAGCCCTCAGGGTTTGCAAATCTACAAATAGATACTTTTCCATTTTCATTCCTAATGAGAATCATACAGTGCTTCTTTAAGACTACCACGTCTGATGATCTGAACGCTAGTTTGGTGAGTTAGAGACAAATACATTTCTTTTACGTTGAGCTCCTCAAACGACATCTCTGTTCCCACTCCACTTTATTAAACCGAGAATCAGATAGAACGTGTGAAATTCGGTAGGCTCATTTCTGTTTTCAGGCCAGGTTCTAGGCTCCTGAAGAAAATCTAAGATGAGTAAGCCTTAGTCTTTATCTTCGAGGAGCTTACAGCCTAGGAAAGTCACATATCCAGGCCTAATACGAGCTTGTCTGCACAGAAGGACTTCTAGCCTGGCAGCAGAGGTGAGGGCAGTGAGACAGAGGAGCTAGGAAGGGAACGGGAGGAGGCGGACGTTGCACAGCGCTAAATGGATGGTTGGACAACATCGCTGACTCAGTGGGCGTGAATGCCAACAAACTCTGGGAGATGGTGGAGGATAGAGGAGCCTGGAGTGCTACAGTCCACGGGGCTGCGAAGAATCAGATGCGACTTAGTGTCTGAACAACAACCACAAAGTATTACAAGGCGATTTGGGAAAGTGCTATAAATAGGAGGACGCACATATGTTTTTCATAATCTCAGCAAGAAGCTTCACGGTGGAGATGGCTTTAATTTGAATCTTCAAGTGAAAACGAGAAAGGAAAACTGGGGCCTTTCAACCCCAGGGAAAGGCAAGACGCAAGGCAAAGGGGAAAAGTGCTCGGTGTGTGGGGGGAGAGAGGGGCTTCTTTACTGAGGATCCACTCTGCACCTTTTCGGGCGTGTAGGATGAAGTAGGGTGCTTGATAGTAATAAAAGAGAATTAGAGTATACGTACGACTATATGGGCTTTCCAGGAGGTGCTAGAGGTAAAGAACCCACCTGTCAATTCAGGAGACATAAGAAATGTGGGTTTCATCCCTGGGCTGGGAAGACCCCTGGAGGAAGGCGTAGGAACCCACTCCTGTTCTCGCCTGGAGAATCCCATGGACAGAGGAGCTTGATGGGCTATGGTCCAATGGTTGCAAAGAGTCAGGCATAACTGAAACAATTTAGCACACAGCACACATTGAGTATATAGAAAACAGATGGTCAACAGGCACCTACTGTGTAGCACGGGGAACTCTACTCAATATTCTGTAATCACCTATATGTGAAAAATCTGAAAGAGAATGCGTGTGTGTGTATGCACAACCGAAACTAACACAACATTACAAATCAACTATACCCCGATATGAAATAAAAAGTAAAATAAAAAATAGAGACAGAAATACAGCACAAAAGGTGTGTCGGGCTAGTTGGGTTTGACTGTCAGGCTGGAGAAGTTGCATGTTATCCTATAGGCAACAAGCAAGTCGTTGCAGGTCTGAACACGGTGGATTGAAGAGAGAAGGGGCAGCAGAGGGAGGTATGAGCTGAGGTCCCAAGCCTTCTGTGCGTGCTCGGAGATTTTACCTGCAAAACACACATTTGAAGATAAAATTACTAGTCACTGGAAAATAGCAACTGCAGAGCATTAAACCCCAAGGATGGAGCCCTCCTAAGCACGGGTCCCCGTATGATGACAATGGCTGCATGTCCGTGAGGCAGGCTCTGGAGAGGCCTTTCAGAAGACCGTTTCAGTAGAATGGACGTGGAAACAGTTGAGGCTGGTGCAGCGGATTGAGGGTATGGCGGGAGACGATGTAGATGACAATCTTAATGGTAGAAGGAGGGAAACTACTGGAGTACAAGGGTCTGTTAGGGTGGGAGAAAGCCTTCTGAGAGTTTGGGGGAAAGGATGGGTAACTTAAGCATGCTTGAGGACACACAGGGGAAGAGCAAGTGAGAGAGGGTATGAAGGATGGACCAGGAGCTACAGTAACGCTCTCACAGCAGTAAGCAAAGACTGGATCAACAGCATGCTTCGAGGAGGAGGAGAAGGAAGAGGGCACGGCAAGGCCCGAGCTAGGCAGGCAGAAGGGGGTGGTGTGAAATTAGATGGGGTGATTGAAGTGACATTAAAATCAGGTGGCCCCAATCTTGGTAAAGAATATGGCGTCACCCGGGGAAAGGGCAGAGCCCTCAGTGGGGCTGAGGACTCGAGAGAAGCTTGGGAGATTCTGAGTAAACCGATGGATGGAAATGAGTCAGGGGTCTTAGAGCCTTTTGTTCTTCAGTCGCTCAGTTGCGCCCAATTCTTTGCGACCCCATGAACTGCAGCATGCCAGGCTTCCCTGTCCTTCACTATCTCCTAAACTCAGCCATGTCCACTGAGTTTCAAATATATTGCTAATCAATTTTGTAGCTTTGGGTGGATCACTTCATCTCTATAAATCTGCATAATCCTCAATCAAATTAGATATTTACAAAATAACACATATTTATAGTGTTCAGTATTCTAGGTACTTTATGTCTGTTAACTTGATTCTTACAACAACCCCATAATGAGAAAGAGAGGTATGGAGAGGCTAAGTGACTTGACCGAGACTTCCAGGCTCAGGGGCGTGGAGACGGGGAGAGCTGGGGTTTGAACCTGCACGTCTGGCTGTAGGGGCGGTCCTGTCTCCACTGGGCCACTGCTTCTTGGGTCCCTTAACCCCTCGTGATCTCTTGAGTCGTGAAAGGCACTGGCGTCCGTGAGTCCACAAAATCAGCATTTTAAGAAGACTAGCAGCTTCTCCACTCTGTGTAAGTCCAAAGCGTCTTTCCTCAGTGAGCTCCCTGGGCAGGGTGCCGGGACGGAGGCCCTGGTCCCCCAGCCGGCACCCCGGTAAGCTCACCGCAGGAAAGCCTTGCAGCGGCCGCGAGGTGGCAGCGTCCAACCAAAGACCTGCGGCCTCGCGCTCACGGAAAAGCCAGGGTTGGCCCCTTCATTCTTCACTTTTCTAAAACCCCAGAGTGTGCCTGCGTGAGGGTGAAGGCTGGGCTTGATCCGAGGTTCCCAACAGTGAAGCAGTCGCCGGAGTCCAAGCAGAAGGGGCGCCCGGGAACTCAGAGCTTCTGGGAGAGAAAAGGAGCGAGGCAAGTTCAGGCCACAAGGGACTGGTGAGCAGCGGGCTGTCTGTCACCAACACCCAAGGCTGCCCCAATTTACCTTGCTAGCAGTCTCCATTTAAGCTGTTTAATTTGGTCTATAATATTAAACGCGGATAAAGGGGAGAATTAATTATTTTATGGAGACAGACGTCCTGACTAGGGGGTCTCAGTTAGGATGAGAGACGCACCAGGTGAGGCTTTCTCTTTCCCTTCTTTCCACTCCCTTTGCCTTTCTCTTCCCTTTTCCTTCTTGTTCTCCCTCCTCCCCTCCCAGCTCCTCCCCCCTTCCCCTTCTCTCACCTCCTTCCCCCTCCTCCTTCTTCTCCTTCCTCCCATTCTTATCCCTTCTGTCTCTCTTTTTAAGTCTCTCTCCCTCTTTCTCTCTCCACTCTGCCCTGACTGCCGTCGTGATCAAAGAAAAGAGCAGTGAGGAAGGTCTAGCCTTAGAGCAGGACGTGCCGGTCAGAAGATGAGATCCACAAAATTCCAGGACTGGTGCCAAAACATCCTTGCCCTTTTAGCACCTAGCTTGCCACTTACTTTGGCCGCTTTTTTTTTTTTTTCCATAAAAGTTTAAATTTATTCTAACACAGATTTTTTTGTAAAAAAAAATATTTTCATATAAGTAACAGGTTAATAAGCTTCACTTTTTTAGCTGACTCTGTTGGAGAATGCATCTGTGAGTCCCTGTGGAAAACAGGACGCTTTTCTAGATTCTGAGAATGTCCCTGCTCTTGTGCGTGGGCCCCTGAAAGGAGCAATAGGGCCCAGTGCTGAAGTGTAGACGGGCGAGCCAGGCTTGAGCACCTCCTTCTGGAGTGGCGAGATGCTCCAGGTGTGACTGGTATAGTCCTTGCTCTAATCTTGGAAGCAATCATCTCTCCCAGGAGCCCTGGTTCCTTTTATTAGAGATTATTATTACGAAGATTGGGGTGCTACGTATAAAATGGAGTTTTACAACTGTAAGACTGGAGACATAATAGAGTTCTTATAGAGCTGACTGAACATTAAGTGAAATAACAATTAAAATTTCTCCCCATTTAGTCTTAGAAGGCGAAGGCAATAGCACCCCACTCCAGCGCTCTGGCCTGGAAAATCCCATGGATGGAGGAGCCTGCTGGGCTGCAGTCCATGGGGTCGCTAAGAGTTGGACACGACTGAGCGACTTCACTTTCACTTTTCACTTTCCTGCATTGGAGAAGGCAATGGCAGACCACTCCAGTGTTCCTACCTGGAGAATCCCAGGGACGGGGGAGCCTGGTGGGCTGCCGTCCAGGGGGTCGCACAGAGTCGGACACGACTGAAACGACTCAGCAGCAGCAGCAGTCTTAGAAGGAAGTGAAGTCACTCAGTCGTGTCCAACTTTTTGCGACCCCATGGACTGTAGCCCACCAGACTCCTCTGTCCATGGAGTTTTCCAGGCAAGGATACTGGAGTGAGTTGCCATTTCCTTCTCCAGGCAATCTTCCTGACCCAGGGATCGAAACTGGGTCTCCAGCACTCCAGGCGGCCTCTTTACTGTCTGAGCCACCAGGGAAGGCCAGAAATATTTATTTATTTGGTTGTGCTGGGTCTTAGTTGTGGGATGCAAACTCTTATTTGTGGCATGTGGGATCTAGTTCCCTGACCGGGAATCGAACCCATCTTCCCTGCCTTTGCAGCATGGAGTCTTAGCCACTGGACCACCAGGGAAGTCCCCAAAATGAAACCTGCAAGGTGTGGCAGCGGCGGGACTCGAAGCCACACCATCAAAATGACTGGAGCCTAAATCCAGGGCCCGACACCACTCAACCACACTAGCTCTCTCTAAGTTTTAGAGCCAAGTCCTGATACTCACGGGAAGTCTTCCATGGGCCGGGTGGGGATGGTTGGACCCAGCAGTTCCTGTGAAGGCATTTTGACGGAACGTGATCATCAATCATTTTAGCCTTTGCTTGAAGGCCCGGCCCTCCGCCGGGCCTCTCAGCCTCTTTCATGTCACAGTCATGTCTCATTCCCTTGGGAAAGGGGTGCTTTGATTCCTTGTTTGCGCGGTACTGAGCCCTGGGTGGGGGTTGAGAACTTAGGGAACATCCTCCCAGAGGATTCCACATCTACACAGACGGCTGGTCCCAAGCCTCTCCTGTAGTTTGGTACCACTCACTTAAGCTCTGAAACAAACTGTAACGGTGGCTGAACTGCCTTTACGCTCACTCTGTAGCCTCAGGAAATCTTTTACTTTTTGAAATCTGAGGCCTTCAGAGACTGAACAGCGCTTCTTTTCTTTTGCAGGCTTCAAAAGCCCTGCAGTTGAAGGCAGCTCTGAATTAAGACCTCAAAATTCCCAAGGAACTGGGTTTGATTTGTCTGACTTTTTTTCCCCAGCATTCTTCATACTGTTGATAAAAACAATGGGTTTGTCTAAGAGAAAGGGGCTCAGAAGAAGGCATAATAAAGGACTCAGTTCCATTTTCCCCACTTTTCCCTGCTGTGTGAAAACCTGAGATGAGACGAAATCACCTAGGCAATTTTTTGGTCACCTTTTCTTAAACGGAAAATGATGCAGTCGTTTCTATGTAGAACGCTGCTACCAGCTGGTGTTAACGAAATCCAGGAACCGAGGCTGTATGATTGACCAGTTGGTTTTTAAAATTTTTTATTTTTTAATTGAAGTGTAGTTGATTCAGTGTTGTGCTAGCTCCCGGCAACACAAAGTGACCCAGTCATGTGCGCGTGTACACACATGTATATCCTTTCACACATACATGTGTATTCATCTTCATTATGGTTTACTACAAGAGGTTGAATACGGCTCCCTGTGCTGAACGGTAGGACCTTGTCTATCTACTTTATATACACTAGTGTGTATCTGTTAATCCCAGACTCCTAATGTATCCCTCCCCAAACTCCTTCCCCATTTGGTAACCATAAGTTTGCTTTCTCTTGACTGACCAACAGTTTAAGAAAAAGATAAATTCAGTTGTACTGAGGACCCACCATAGACCACACAGTGGCTAGATTTTCTCATATTTTATCTTACTTAATTCTCTGTTATTAGAGGAAATTGGCTTGCCTACAGTCCCACACTCGTAAGCATTCAGCTGTGAAGTTTCTAGTCCATCCGTTCGTTTAACAAATATTTAAGAATCTGCTCTGCTCCTGGCACTGGCCCAGGCAGTGGAGATTGAGGCACAGAACGGGTACACGCTTTATCTCTTTTTCATGGAATTTAGTCTAACAGTTTTCCACTGAGAGTCTTCTTTGGAAGATTCCCCCATGGAATGTGATGGCTGAGGGCGATTCTTCAAACCCCTTAAGAAGCAATTTTGATAACACTTTTATTTGCAGATTATCCATCTTGCTGATTTCGACTTTATAATCCCTTCATCCTTAAAGTTTTAATGTTTTTCAGTTCTCAGCACACTTTCTTATTTGTTTTTTATTTATTTGGCCACTCCACACTGCTTGTAGGATCTTAGTTCCCTGACTAGTGATTGAACCTGGGCCCTTGGCAGTGAAAGTGCAGCCTCTTAACCATTGGATCACCAGAGAATTCCCTCTTATTTGTTGCTTATTAAATAAAGCAATGTCTTGAATATTTGTTAAAATGTCTTTGCTTTTTCAAGGCTCCTTCTGGTATTTATTTCAGGGCTATGCAGAAAAGCTTGTCCTCTGGAGGGCTTTGGTGGGAAGGGCACAGCACTCAGCAATGGGGGTGTGGATTCAGGCCGTGAGAGAGGGTGCTGGGGACAAGTAGGGCCTCCCTGTCTCCACCCTGAATCTGGATTCTCTCTGCTGCTCTGGGTCCAGATACATTTGTGAACAGCGATGGCAATGCATAATGGGAAGGATTGTCCATCAGGAGAAGAGAGACACTTTGAGGGCTAATAATGTACCAAGATGCCATTCTGGAGCAATTCAATATGGGGAGTGGGTAATAAAGGTTAGAGATCAGACTTATAGCTTCAGTTCACTTCAGTCACTCAGTCGTGTCCGATTCTTTGCAACCCCATGAATCGCAGCACGCCAGGCCTCCCTGTCCATCACCAACTCCTGTAGTTCACTCAAACTCATGTCCATCGAGTCCGTGATGCCATCCAGCCATCTCATCCTCTGTTGTCCCCTTCTCCTCCTGCCCCCAACCCCTCCCAGCATCAAGGTCTTTTCCAATGAATCAACTCTTTGAATGAGGTAACCAAAGTATTGGAGTTTCAGCTTCAACATCAGTCCTTCCAGTGAATATTCAGGACTGATTTCCTTTAGAATGGACTGATTGGATCTCCTTGCAGTCCAAGGGACTCTCAAGAGTCTTCTCCAACACCACAGTTCAAAAGCATCAATTCTTTGGCAAAGTTAAATAAGCAGGGTGACAATATACAGCCTTGACGCACTCCTTTTCCTATTTGGAACCAGTCTGTTGTTCCATGTCCAGTCCTAACTGTTGCTTCCTGACCTGCATACAGATTTCTCAAGAGGCAGGTTAGGTGGTCTGGTATTCCCATCTCTTTCAGAATTTTCCACAGTTTATTGTGATCCACACAGTCAAAGGCTTTGGCATAGTCGATAAAGCAGAAGTAGATGTTTTTCTGGAACTCTCTTGCTTTTTCCATGATCCAGCGGATGTTGGCAATTTGATCTCTGGTTCCTCTGCCTTTTCTAAAGCCAGCTTGAACATCAGGGAGTTCACGGTTCACATATTGCTGAAGCCTGGCTTGGAGGATTTTGAGCATTACTTTACTAGCATGTGAGATGAGTGCAATTGTGCGGTAATTGGAGCATTCTTTTGCATTGCTTAGGTACATATAATTGGGTGGTCAGCATTAACCAAGAAAATTGACTGAGCATTTGAGTAGATGTTTTGGAATAGAATTCAGAGACCATGCTAAGTCAGCTGCCTTTCATTCTTGGAGCTTTTCCATCTTGTTTATCATACCTCTTGTTGGGGAAGACGTTTGGTTTATGAAATAGGAGGGTGGATATCTCTTTAGTTGAGGGACCAACGTGCTTGGCAAGCAGTTTTCCCTCTGGGACTCCCTCACCAATGAGCAGCAACATCTGGCTGGAGCTCTAGGTCTCGCGCTGGTCGGTTTATCTCACCGAGTCTCAGTTTCTCCATACAGATACCTCTATACATGAGCATGGGGAATCCCATGGACAGAGGAGCCTGGCGAGCTACAGTCCATGGGGTTGCAAAGAGTCAGACGCGACTTGATGACTGAGCACACACACCACATATACCTGAATACAGTCTATAATGTATATGTATGCTGTGAAATATATAATACACATAACCCATGACATTGTGCTTACATGAACTGTGAACACAAGTAGAGTTTTATAATCTCTTGAACAGCGGTTCTCGACCAGGGATGACACCATGGACCTTTGGGACTTCTGACAGGGTCTGGAGACGTAGCTGGCTGTCGCAACTAAGGAAGGGGGTGTGTTCCTGGCAACTAGCGGGCAGAGGCCAGGGATACTCTAAACCTCCTGTAAAGCACAGGACAGCCTTTCCCCGCTGCCACTGCCACCTACAGCCAGAAGACTGCCCAGCTCATGATATTAACGGTGCTGTGGCTGATGAAGCCCACGCTGGGCCTCTGTGCAGATACTGCGATTAAGAGGCCCCCGTGTTCGCATGTGAGCTGCCAGGGAACTGCCCCCTGTAGATGGTAGGATATTGTGTCTGTTCACTTAGCGAGCACACACACGCGCCAAATGTCAAAGGGCAAAAAAGAAAATAAAAAGGACTGGCTAAACGTAACAGTCCTGTGGCCGGTGACTGCAGCCATGAAATTAAAAGACGCTTACTCCTTGGAAGGAAAGTTATGGCCAACCTAGACAGCATATTCAAAAGCAGAGACATTACTTTGTCAACAAAGGTCCGTCTAGTCAAGGCTATGGTTTTTCCAGTGGTCATGTATGGATGTGAGAGTTGGACTGTGAAGAAAGCTGAGTGCCAAAGAATTGATGCTTTTGAACTGTGGTGTTGGAGAAGACTCTTGAGAGTCCCTTGGACTGCAAGGAGATCCAACCAGTCCATCCTAAGGTAGGTCAGTCCTGAATATTCACTGGAAGGACTGATTCTGAAGCTGAAACTCCAATCCTTTGGCCACCTGATGCGAACAGCTGACTCATTTGAAAAGACCCTGATGCTGGGAAAGATTGAGGGTGGGAAGAGAAGGGGATGACAGAGGATGAGATGGTTGGATGGCATCACTGACTCAATGGACATGAGTTTGGGTAAACTCTGGGAGCTGGTGATGGACAGGGAGGCCTGGTGTGCTGTGGTTCATGGGGTCGCAAAGAGTCGGCATGACTGAGCGACTGGACTGAACTGAACTGAAACGTGATAGAAAGTGGTGCAGGTTGGGCAGTTAACGGGTACATTACTGAATGGAAATCTGTTAATAAGCAAGGGAAAGATAAAAATAGAAAATTCTAGGAATTTATCTTAAGGGAAAAGAAAGAGGTGTGAGAAACACCTACGAGGGTATTCCTTGGAGCGCTGTTTACGATGGTGGAAAGTGGAGGCTAGGACTGGGGTGTTACCATGGCTCCTGAGTGAGAGCGTTTCTCAGGCTAGCTGAGCCCGTCTTCTGATGCCAGCTGCCACACTCGTGTGTGTAATTCTCATCTGAACCCAAGATGGATTGTCTCCTTTCATGTAATAAGAAAGGCTCCTTATCAGTCTGATCACTGCAGTTGCAGATAAACCAAGGTCACGCAGAGCTGAAGCGTTTTCTCCCTTGAATTCCTTCTTTCTCCCTTTTTCTCCTTCCTCCACATCTTCAGTTCAGTTCAGTTCAGTCACTCAGTCGTGTCCGACTCTTTGTGACCCCATGAATCGCAGCTCGCCAGGCCTCCCTGTCCATCACCAACTCCCAGAGTTCACTCAGACTCACGTCCATCGAGTCAGTGATGCCATCCAGCCATCTCATCCTCTGTAGCACCTGCCTTACAGGATTAACTGTGTAATGAAACAGAAGGGTCTAGCGTGTGCCTCACACATGGGCCTTTCTAGATGGATGTTCGTTTCCTAGCCTCCCTGTCCATCACCAACTCCCAGAGTTCACTCAGACTCACGTCCATCGAGTCGGTGATGCCATCCAGCCGTCTCATCCTCTGTAGCACCTGCCTTACAGGATTAACTGTGTGATGAAACAGAAGGGTCTAGCGTGTGCCTCACACATGGGCCTCTCTAGATGGATGTTCGTTTCCTGTTTTTACGTCATTCCTCTATGCTTTCATCTGAGTTTACGGCTCCTTTTCTTAGGCTTAGTTGAAGTAAACCTCGATGGAGAACAGCACAGGAGCAACAGAGTCCATCCTCTTGGGATTAAGGAGGACCCCAACCTCCAGGTTCCCCTCTTTCTGGTATTTCTGTCCATCTGCCTCATCACTCTGGGTGGGGAAGGGGGGGTTATGGGGGTCGTCTACTCGGAGCCCCACCTCTGCACTCCATGCACTTCTTCCTTAGCGGCCTCCCTTTGCAGATCCGGGTTCCTGACCAGCCGTAGCTCCTCAGATGGTGGCAGCACTGCCCTCCGGGAACAGTCATCTCTGGAACGGATGTGCTGGTCAGGCCTCCTTCTTCGGGGGCTTTGCCGCCGTTGAGTGCTTCCTCCTGGGCTCCGTGGCCTATGACCGCCACGTGTGGCCCCTTCACTACACCAACGCCGTGACCACAGGCGCGTGTGCCCTCCTGACAGTGGGTTCTTATCCAGACACCTTCAGACTCTCCTTCTGTGGTTCAGATGAAATCAGTCACTTTTTCTGCGACACCCCTCCACCCCTGGCTCTCTGGTGCTCCGCCGCACGCCGTCAGCCAGCTGGCATTCTTCCTCGTGAGCGTCAATGGCTTTTTCACCCTCCCACTCATCCTCATCTCCTCCCTCTTCACATGCACTGCCGTGGCACGGACAAGTTCTGCAGAAGGAAGGAAGAAGGCCATCTCCTCCTGTGCGTCCCACCTCCCGGCCGTGTCCATCTTCTCTGGGACAATCATCGTCATGTACTTACAGCCCAGCCCCACCTGTTGGTGGACACGGACAAGGCAGCATCTGAGTTTTACGGGGTGGGTGATTCCCATGCTGAACCCCTAGATCTACAGTCTCAGGAACAAAGAAGTGAAAAGTGCTCTCTAGAAGATACTCAACAAACCCAATCCCCAGTCTTTCAGGGGTAGGAGGTAGGCCAATACATATCTGATGCGAAGAGCTGACTCCTCAGAAAAGGCCCTGATGCTGGAAAAGATTGAAGGCAGGAGGAGAAGGGGACGGCAGAGCGTGAGATGGCTGGATGGCATCACCGACTCAACTGACATGAGTTTGAGCAAACTCTGGGAGTTGGTGATGGACAGGGAGGCCTGGTGTGCTGCGATTCATGGGGTCGCAAAGAGTCGGACATGACTGAGAGTGAAAAACAGCAACAACAAGGAAGTAGGCAGGTAATAATGGATAAATTCCCCTCAGATTTAGATGCCATCTCATCTTTTGAGGTTTGGCAGATTTCAGTTCTTCTCCAAGAACAGTGCTTACTTCCGTGCTTAGGTGAAGTGGTAAAAAGCAGCCCTTGGAAATGTCTCACTCAGAAGAAATAACCTCATATTTGGTGAACAACATCCTGGGATGTTTAAATCTTTCTTGCATTCATTTCCTGAGATGCCTTAAAGCAGAAGATCAAAGCATAGACCAAATGCACTGAATTTCCCTCTCCTTATTTTAATTGGAGGAAATTTCCATTTGTTACTAAAATTGGGTAGAAGGACTACATCTTCATTGAATATTATTTATCATGGAATTATGCTTTTCATTTCTTTGATCCATGGATTTGAAAGTTAAAAGTTTCTAATGCTGACAAAGGAGGTTTCAATATGTTTAATAGTGTCTCAGAGAAGGTTGTAGTTGAAAGGATAGGGCGCTGGTCCAAGTATTAAGTTCTCCCCCCCGGCCACCTTCTTGCCTGCTTGCATTCCCAGCCTCACTCACAGGCTGTAGACCTTGGCATTCTCCATCTCCTTCGGCTAACATGTCCCCCACATTTTCTTTATTTATTGACTGTAGCACGCAGCCTGTGGGGTCTTAGGTCCACAACAAGGACTGACACTCTGCACTAGAAGCTCAGAGTCTCAACTGCTGGGCGGCCGGGGAAGTCCCTCCGCTGAAGCGTTAGCACAGCCCTGGTAGGGAACAAAGAGCCACCTTGCTTCAGTTGATAAATTGTTTAAAATTTAACTTGCATAACTATATCTCTTTTTCGAGTGCCTGCACTCGGTTCTATGCTTTTGGCCTCGACCTAACATAACTGCCAAAGGTTGCAGAAGGTGTAAAGGAAAAAAAAATGTTTGCCCGAGGGCCATGAGAAAGGACGTTTGTCTGAGTGAAACGCTCGTGTCTCTCACCCTCAAGTTCGGTGAATCTCATGAATACACACGATAGTTTTTTGTGTCCTCATCGCTTCTGCTTTTTCAATAATTCAGTTCACCTCCGAAATTCCTGTTCCCTTCAGATGTTCTGTAATTAGATGAGCAAAAGCTAAAAAGCCTGCGGAAATGTACTTCTTAGGACCGGAATGACCGTGGTCACAGCCAAAGTCCAGCCTCTCGTCTGCTTTCGTGGGCTAGGCGGTGTGAGCGGGTGGGAGTGGGTGGGAGCGGAGTGGTGATCAGTCTTACTTCTCATCAACTGCTTGATGTTTATAGTTACGAGGAGTCTAAGTTGTCACATACGTCATGTTTTCAAGAGCTCAAAAATTTTTTTTACCTTAAATGTGAAAACCAGAGATCTTTGTTGAAAAAGGTTGTGTTAATTTGTTACCCTTGGCTCTGGCGGCCCTGTGTGGCCATGCCCAGGCTTTTCGCCACTTGCGCTGAGCGGGGTCTCCTCGCTGGCTGTGGTCTGCAGGCTTTCCCTTGCAGTGGCCCTCTTGTTTGGGAGCACAGTCTCTAGGGCCCACAAGCTTCAGTAGCCTCGGCCCAGGGGCTCAGGAACTGCGATGCGCGGGCTTAGCTGCCCCACCAAGCGTGGACTCTTCACGGGCCAGGGATCAAACCTGTAGGATGCAGGATCAGTTCCCTGCATCGGCAGGGGAATTCCTAGCCCCTGGACCACCAGGGAAGTCCAAAACCAGAAATCTCGGTGGGCTACATCAGGGAGCGTAGAAGGTCAGGTTGATTTTGGGATGATCAAACTCCACCATGCACAGGGCAGCCTCTGAGGAGGGCTGAGCATGGGTCTTGTGGAGAGAGAAGCAGAAACGGACATGAGTCCAACCTGGAGGAGAGACCTTCTCTAGCACCTGGCCACCATCACCTGAATGCACTGGGGGCTTCTTGTGGACGCAAAGCCTTGACAGCCTGGACCTGCCTCACCACCCTCCCGCCCCCCTGCCTGAGCAGTGAGGACTTTTCAGCCACACACACAGGAGAACAGGCTTTAATGTCCAGGAGCCACCTGGACCGAGGGGTCCTTCTCAGCATCTCATAGGAGTTACAGGCCTCACGGTGCCTGATTTGGAGGTGAGTGTTGGAAGCAGCTATGTGAGCATTGAGTGTATTCCACTCATAGCTCAGTTTCTTTTCCTGCCTTGATAGATATCATTACATTTTTCCTCTTCTTCCCCTTAAAAAAAATATTTATTTATTTTGGCTGTGCTGGGTCTTAGCCGCAGCCCATGGACTCATAGTTGGAGCAGGCACGTGGGCCCCGGTTCCCTGGCCAGGGATCAGGCCTGGGCCCTGCGCTGGGAGCACTCTTTCCCCTGGACCCCAGGGAAGCCCCTTCCTCTCCTTCCTGCTCCTCTTTTCCTGCTTCCTCTTTTCCCTTCTCCTCTTCCCGTCTCATTTCTCTTTTTCTTGCAACCTCTTTCATCCTCAGCCTAGGCAAGAACTTCTCTCACCACTAAGCAGTTAGGTCCTGTGAAAAAATAAAGTGTTTTTGTATTAAAACTATGACTGTACCCAGTAATGTGTGTTTCCGGGCATGTTTCTTTCTGCCTCTGTCTCCCAGTTTAGGCCAAAAAGTATGTGGCTCTCCTAAGTTGAAAGCCTAATGCCTACACATCACCTCTCTTAATTGAAGTCACCTCACACTAGCACTACTGCTGCTAAGTCGCTCAGTCGTGACCGACCCTGTGCGACCCCATAGACGGCAGCCCACCAGGCTCCCCCAACCCCGGGATTCTCCAGGCAAGAACACTGGAGTGGGTTGCCATTTCCTTCTCCAACGCAGGAAAGTGAAAAGTGAAAGTGAATTCACTCAGTTGTGTCCGACTCTTCGCGACCCCATGGACTGCAGCCCCCCAGGCTCCCCCATCCACAGGATACTCCAGGCAAGAGTCCTGGAGTGGGGTGCCACCGCGGGAAATCAGTATAAAGGTCCTAGTTGTACCATCGAGGCCTGGATGAAAATTCTTACTATTCTCAGTGGTGTGACTTCTAGAAAGTCATTTGATTGCTTAGAACCCAGCATTTGGGATAAACAGTGAAGATGTGTGTGTGCTTAGTCACTTAGCCGTGTCCAGCTCTTTGCAACCCCGTGGACTGTAGCCCGCTAGGCTCCTCTGCCCATGGGGTTCTCAAGGCTCGTATACTGGAGTGGGTTGCCGTTCCCTCCTTCAGAAGATCTTTCTGACCCCGGGACTGAACCCATGTCTCCCAAACCTCCTGTGTTGGCAGGTGGGTTCTTTACCACCAAGTCACCGGGAAGCCCTGAACGGTAAAGATGACATAAAATAAAGTGCGTCAACAGGCCCATCGTAATGAGTGCATGCTTGATACAGCTGAGATTCCTGTAATAGCTCTCACTTAACCATTCTCGTATGTTCCTCTTTTGGCTCCTGAGCTGCTCCGCTCTTGTCTATTTGGGTCCAAGCCTTTATGCCCATCCATTACTTACCTTCCTGTCCCCCAAGCCCCCAGTTCTGCAGCAGACCCATTTCAAGCTGATACTACATGAGCATTCATTTACACAAGCTACTCAGAAGGAGATGTCTTGTTTCCAATAAGACTTCAGTTACAGAATACAGATTACTGTGGGGAGTTTTTCATGTCCACATGGGAAATCTGTCAAACAGAGACTCTGTGCTCATCTGGTTATTAGCAACCCCCACCTTCTCCCTGCAGGAGGGGTCAGAGGCAGGACAGACACTGTGGGTAAGGCCTGCAACTCAAGTTAGCACAATAAAGGCCCAGGAGGACTTCCTACCTGAAATGTCCAAAAGCAGGATGCAAAACACACATAAATTGGGACAATTATTTACATCAGGGTAGATTATCCTTTTGAATCAAGATTCATGATTGAATTATTTTAAATAAGGGTCTCTCTTTCTGCATGAGATAATGTGTTTAGCTTTTATGTATATGGGAAGAAAAATTAAAATATGTAGAGTCTTGGACAATTGAAGTGAACGTTACAGACTCATAGACTCTTTAGCCAAGATAGACTTTAAAAATAATCTACACCAATTCTCTCATTTCACGGTTGAAAACTCTGATCCCTGCAGTTTCACTTGCTTCGCCTCACAAGAACCAAATCTTACTTGACTTATTCATCCTTTACCTTCTGTAAGACCCTTGATGTATCAAAAGAACGTTTTACTTCCATTGGTTCACTTGGAGATGGATTTTCGTGCTTCCGTTTGGCAGCTGAGGAAATCAACTCTTTGAGAAGTTGACTTACTTGCTGAGTTGTAACAAAAGGAGCCCAGATTTGAACATAAGTCTTGACGTCCCTGCTCAATCTTCTGAGAAAAGAAAAGTAGCCTTGTATTGTAGTAAATTTCAATAGATGACTTATTTGATGTATAAATCATTTAAAGAGAGCCTTTCATGATACGTTCCTGCTGTGTGGCAAGGCAGTCTGGAGAACACAAACAGATTTAAGGATATCAGATATAATTCCTCCTTCAGCAAAGCAAATCCTCCCGCATATACGATGACCGATGTGATGCACGCTGGGATTCATGACCCAGTGTTCAGCGGCTTGGCTGGCAGGAAGTGTTCCTCTCTCTCACGGAAGCTGCATGGGCCAGGGCATGTCATTCTTGTCATTCTGGGCTCTTTGAATGTTACATCCCGCAGAGACAGCCAGACCCTGGCCAGGATTTACTGGGCGCAAGCAGCAGGAAAGGCATGGTGTGAGGTCCGTGAAGGAACCAGGAATAGACTGCATTCTTCCTCTTCGGAAGGAGCTTGCAAATAGTGTGGTGGAACAAGACACATTCTTTGAGATGGATGACCACTGAAGGCTTTTGTGGTTTTTTTTTTTTTAAGATGTTTATTTACTTTTGCTGTGCTGGGTCTCTGTTGCTGTGCATGGACTTTCCCTAGTTGCGGGGAGCGGCGCTGCTCTTGACTGCCTTGGCCCGGCTTCTCATTGCGGTGGCTTCCCTCGCTGTGGAGCGCAGCCTCTAGGCACCCGGGCTCAGGAGTTGTGGAGCACGGGCTTAGTTGCTCCGTGGCATGTGGGATCTTCCCGGACCAGGGATCAAATCTGTGTCCCCTGCATTGACAGGTGGATTCTTATCCACTGTGCCGACAGGGAAGTCCTGAGATTATTGTTAAGGGAGAGTAGAGAAAAAAACATTTAGGACGCAGTGATGGATGGAGGAGGGCCCCTCTAAAGCGATGACATCTTAACCAAGGCTTGAAAAGAAACAAACCGAACGACCCCGGCAGCGATACGGTTGGAAGGGAAGGACCCGGGAATTCACTTCTCGTCTTTTTTAACAAATTCATTTTTACTGGAGTGTAGTGGCTTTGCAGTGTCCTCTTAGTTTCTGCTGTACAGCGAAGTGAACGGCGATATGTGGAGCTGATGCAGAGCTCGCACGTTGCATCTCCTCTTGTTCTGGATTTCCCTCCCATCCAGGTCACCGCAGAGCACTGGGTAGCTCTCCTGTGTCTGCAGAAGATCCTCGCGAGTTATCTACTTTACACACAGTGTCAGAAGTGTATCGATCTTCCCAAACTCTATGGTCTCAGCTTGTTGCACTGAGTTTGAGAGCATCTGATAAATTATCTATTTAAAAAAAGAAAATAATACTTAGAACACTTGAGAGGTGACAAAGAATCCTGAAGGTGGGGAAAGCTCCCTGGAAGAAGGTAGAACTTGAGCCAGGCTCTGAAGGGATGATGAGAACGTCCAGAATTCCAAGACAGCAGACCTAGCCTTCAGTCAAAACTCTGCCACCTACTGGTGGTTCCGTCTCCCTAGATTCCATACATGTGTGTTAATATATGATATTTGTTTTTCTCTTTCTGACTTACTTCACTCTGTATGACAGACTCGAGGTCCATCCACATCACTACAAATGACCCAGTTTCATCCCTTTTTATGGCTGAGTTATATATATATATATACACCACATCGTCTTTATCCATTCATCTGTTGATGCCGCAATAAAGACAATTGAGACTTGCTCCTATCAAACTGTGTGAAGAACCCGGACTTACAGGAACAACTGTTTCTCCCCAGACAAGTTACGCTTTATGGGGAAACTTCTGTAGGACATCACCACTCACCTGTCCAGGTCCAAGCCCAGGAGTCCTATCACCCATTCGTAACATGGGATTTCTCAGTTGCTAGTCTGTGATTGATTCACAAGCCAGGTGTGTGTGTGGGGGATTGGATAATATTTCTGTAGTGTACTTAACCAACTAAAAAGTTAGTGTGGGTCTGCACTTGTGTTTGTGTTTGTATAAAATGCTTGTTTTAAACTTCTTACAGATCAGTGAGAAAAAGTCAGACAACCCAATAGGAAAATACAAAATTTAATTGCTCAATCTATTGTTCATGTTAATTTGGTTTCTCTCTAGGGTAAAGATGAGCTATGTTGCTGCGGCCATTTTCGTCAAGTATTTTAGCGCACATACGCGGTCAGTTCTCTGCTGCTGCTGCTAAGTCCCTTCAGTCGTGTCCGACTCTGTGAGACCCCAGAGACGGCAGCCCACCAGGCTCCCCCGTCCCTGGGATTCTCCAGGCAAGAACACTGGAGCAGGTTGCCATTTCCTTCTCCAATGCATGAAAGTGAAGAGTGAAAGGGAAGTCACTCAGCCGTGTCTGACTCTTAGCGACCCCATGGCCTGCAGCCCACCAGGCTCCTCGGTCCGTGGGACTTTCCAGGCAAGAGGACTGGAATGGGGTGCCATGCCGTCAGTTCTCTAGGGTGTATCTATTTTAAAGTGTAATTGGTGACTCATAGGCTATATCCAGTTTCAACTTTACTAAATAATATGTGTTATTTTCCAAAGTGGTTGTGCCAATTTATCTTCCCATCAACAGTGTGTGAATTCCCACTGCCAACGCTTGGTATAACTGGGTTTTTAAATTATGCCAGTTTGGAGAGAGGTCAGTGTTTTTCTTATTATTGTCCTAATTTGCATTTATTTGATTACTGATGAAATTAAACACACATGTACTCCCCCCCCACCCCAGATCTTTCAGCTGTTTTTCTCTTATTGTATAAAAAGACAGCAAGCCACAAATGGATACAAACAGATGTATGGGATTGGATGTTCAGAGGCTGCTGTTCTATTTTTGACTTGGATGGTAGTTATATTGGGGTTTTCCATTGTTAAACTAAACCTACATGTTTTATGCACTTAAAATATATATATGTCTTGCAGTAAAAATGTTAACAAGTTAAGTCAAATATAGCTTCTATATTAAAGGAGTTTGTGTAAATTTTGGTTATGCTTTCTGTATAGGGTGTATTTCACAAGAGAAATGTTTTTTTAAAAAGTATATCAACCAACTCCTGTATTAAAGAAGTTGATGGTATAAAGTGAGGACAATGTCTAGGTATAAGTAGCTTTAGTTCTATGTGGAAAATTATAAACTACAAGAGAGGCACGTAAAATGCTGCGGTGGAAGAGGAAGGCTCGATCCCACGGTGGAGACTTGAAGAACACGACATGCGTTCTGGACAAGAAGGAGACGTACAGGGAAATGACAAGGAGAGTATGCAGATGTATTCAGCAAACAGTGTTGTTTGTCTGAAATGTGATATTCTTGAAGAAAAATAATCAAAAATAAATTTGGAAGGCTATGAGTTGGTGCCCAGCTGTGGAGACCATTCTCTTTCAGATTAAGACTTTCAAGTTTACACTATAGATTGTAGCACCACTAAAGAAAGCTTAGACATTGTGCAGCTGCCAGAGCTCAAGGCAGAATCCCAGCTACTGCAGGAGAACATTTAAAGCGGCTTTGTGTCTGCATCTATGTTAAAACAAAGCATTTGTTCGCTTTCGGCAAATTGTCCAGCATTTTATGTGTGAGCACTTAGCCACATAAAAAGTTGTTTCAGCACCTGTTGGAGCAGCCAATGATTTTTTTTTTTTTTTGATGTTGATCGACATACTGATTCATTTTTTAATATTCTTTCTTTTAAAATTATTTTTAATTGGAGTAGAATCGCTTTACAATGTTGTGTATGCTGTAGAGCAATGTGAACCGGCTACAGGCACGCACGCATCCCCTCCCTCTCGCCCTCCTTCGCACCCCCACCCCAGCCCTCTCGGTGATCGCAGCGCCCGTCAGCTGTCTGCTCTGCACACAGCCGTGCATACTCGCCACTGCAGCTCTCAGTTCGCCCCGTGTGTCTGTTCTCTGCGTCTGCCTCTCTATGCCCGCCCTGCTGATGGATTCATCCAAACCATTTCTCTAGATTCCATATGTACACATTAATATACAACGCTCCTTTTTCTCTTTCTGACTTCCTTCCCTCAGTACAACAGAGCCTACGGTCTGTCATCCCGAGTCACCATTTCTTCATGGGTCCAGAATCCATACTCCTTTTGAAAGTGTTCTGACTTCCTTGGAGGGTGGTCTCGGTTACTGGATGGATGGGAGGATCCCCGTGCCCACCCAAGTCCGTGGACACCGAGGCCACGAGCGCCTCCTCCCCTGCCTTCTGTCGAGAGATCCGCCAGCTGCGGCGTGTCGGGGGCAGAGGGGCCCCGCAGGACTCCTCAGTTCAGCCAGTAGCAGGTTCTCGTTGCCCCCAGCTGAAGTCTGAAGCAAACGGAGCCGGGGAAGCGCGTGGGCTCGGGGCACCTGCCCCGTCGCGGGATCCGGGTCGGGTCGCTGCAGACGCGCCGTGGTTCCTGTGCCGCCGACGCCTGTTCCTCAGCCTCCAAAACGACTCTGGTCCCTGTGACGCCGAAGCCGGAGTGCCAACACCTCGGCCACCTGCTGCAAAGAGCTGGCTCCTTAGAAAAGACCCTGACGCTGGAAAAGATCGCAGGCAGGAGGAGAAGGGGACGACAGAGGAGGAGATGGCTGGATGGCATCACCGACTCAACGGACGTGAGTCTGAGCAAACTCTGGGAGATGGTGAAGGACAGGGAGCCTGGTGTGCTGCGGTCCACGGGGTCACACAGAGTCAGACAGGACTTAGCGGCTGAACAGCAGTGATAACCAGCTGCCTTAGTCCAGTTTCCCTTGATTCTTTGACCCTCTCGATGTCCTTTCAGTTACCTCCATCTTCCCCCTTTGTGTTCGCCTGAGCAGACCCCTGTAACAAGCATAACATAATCTATTGTGTGAGTGAAAATTATCCAGGGGCTGTACAGTGAACAGGAGACAAGAAAAATAGAGTAGAAATGTAAAATGGCAAAAGAATAGGAAGAAAGTGCTCAGTAATACAAAAGTCCATAAGCATTTCAACGGGCACGACAGAAGGAAAATGAATGATACATTTTGGAGCCTTGCTACAAAATTAAACTTCCTTCAGAAAGCTGAGCAATTGCCAAGTCATCCATTTCTTTAACCACATTTTCTTGCTGACAATGTCGATTCAGATCTGGTTATTTGTACACAGCAATAAAAGAGACCCGAGGGCTAGTGCCGCCCACGGTTGCGTGTTTAAGATGAGGAAGTCGAGGCCCAGGGAGGGGAAGTGGTCTCCCGTCCAGAAAGCGGCCGGGGCAGACCCTGGGACACACTCCACCGCCGCCGCTGCAGCGCGCCTGTTTGGGGGCCTCCACCCAGGCTGTGCTCGAGAACAGCCCCTTTTGCTTCTCCTCGGGCGTTTCTGACAGCATCATCCTTTGTCTTATACACACGTTCCTTGCTGCCTTCTCAGAAAACGTGACTTCGTACCTGCGTGACACGTGGGCCTGGCGAGAGCCGGAGAAAGTCGTGCCCAGCAGCCAGCTCGCTGCCTTTCAGGCTAATCGCAGCGTCTTTTCTTCGGTTCCCTAGCTGGCCACTCTTAGCGTTTCCTCTCTTCAGCTCCAAACGTCTTCTATGTCAGTGATAGCGTCTCCTGGACCGGACGCCGTGGCGAGCTGCTGGGACCCCATATGAATATACGGGGCTCCCCAGGGGGCTCAGATGACAAAGAATCTGCCTGCAATGCGGGAGACCTGGGTTTGATCCCTGGGTCGGGAAGATCCCCTGAAGGAAACAGCAACCCATTCCAGTCACCTTGCCTGGAAAATTCCATGGACAGAGGAGCCTGGCAGGCTACAGTCCATGGGGTCACAGAGTCGGACACAACTGAGCAACTGACACATCAACATATATATATATATATACACATTCTTTTCTGTATGAGTTCCCATTATGATTTACTCCAGAAGACTGGGTATAGTTCCCTGTGCTACACAATAGGACCTTGTTGTCGCCCCATTCTAGATGTAATAGTTTACAGTACTGACCCCAACTCCCCGTCTATCCCTCTCCCTGCAGCCCTCCCCCCACTCCCCTTTGGCAACCGCAAGTGTGATCTCTGTCTGTGAATCTTTCTGTTTCACAGGTACGTTCATCTGTGCCATACTTTAGATCCCACATATAAGTGATATCCCATGGTGCTCGTCTCTCTCTTTCTGACTTGCTGCATCTGGTATGGTAGTCTCTGGCTGCATCCATGTTGCTGCAGGTGGCATTAGCTCCTCCGTTTCTGTGGCTGAGTAGTATTCCTTTGAATATAGGTGCCACGCCTTCTTCATCTATTCATATGCTGGTGGACATTTAGGTTATTTCCATGCCTTGGCTGTTGTCAGTAGGGCCACTGTGAATGCAGGAGTGGATGTATCTTTTTCAATTTTCGTTTTGTCTGGATCTATGCCCAGGAGTGGGATTGCTGGATCACATGGTGGTGGTGGTGGTGGTTTAGTTGCTAAGTTGTGCCCAGCTCTTGCCATGCTATGGACTGTAGCCCACCAGGCTCCTCTGTCCATGGGCTTCTCCAGGCAAGGATACTGGAGTGGGTTGCCATTTCCTTCTCCAGGGGATCTTCCTGACCCGGGGATCGAACCCAGGTCTCCTGCATTGCAGGTAGGGTCTCCTGCGTTGCAGGCAGACTCTTTACCGACTGAGCTACACGGGAAGATGGGTCATCTGGTAGCTCTATTTTTAGTTTCCTGAGGAGTTTCCATACAGGTCTCCACAGTGGCTGCACCAGCTCGAATTCCCACCAACGCGGTAGGAGGGCTCCCTCTTCTCCACGCCCTCTGCAGCCTCTGTTACTTGTAGATTTTTAAAACCTGCCCATTCTGACCCGTGTGGGATGGTGCCCCTCTGTGATTTAGATTTGCATTTCTCTGATTCAGCCTCATACTTGAACTCCCTTCGGGAATTATGTTCGGCTGAAGAGAGCCACCTCCCTTAAGGTAACTCGCCTCCAAGACTGGTCAGAGGGGGACACAGAGACCCAGGAGTGGGATTGCTGGATCACATGGTGGTGGTGGTGGTGGTTTAGTTGCTAAGTTGTGCCCAGCTCTTGCCATGCTATGGACTGTAGCCCACCAGGCTCCTCTGTCCATGGGCTTCTCCAGGCAAGGATACTGGAGTGGGTTGCCATTTCCTTCTCCAGGGGATCTTCCTGACCCGGGGATCGAACCCAGGTCTCCTGCATTGCAGGTAGGGTCTCCTGCGTTGCAGGCAGACTCTTTACCGACTGAGCTACACGGGAAGATGGGTCATCTGGTAGCTCTATTTTTAGTTTCCTGAGGAGCTTCCATACAGGTCTCCACAGTGGCTGCACCAGCTCGAATTCCCACCAACGCGGTAGGAGGGCTCCCTCTTCTCCGCGCCCTCTGCAGCCTCTGTTACTTGTAGATTTTTAAAACCTGCCCATTCTGACCCGTGTGGGATGGTGCCCCTCTGTGATTTAGATTTGCATTTCTCTGATTCAGCCTCATACTTGAACTCCCTTCGGGAATTATGTTCGGCTGAAGAGAGCCACCTCCCTTAAGGTAACTCGCCTCCAAGACTGGTCAGAGGGGGACACAGAGGCTTGGCCCCTTGTCTCCTTGTGACAGCCGACAGCTCCCCAGGGCTGTCTCCGCGGCAGAGCTCACGCAGGGATTGGCTGAGGCCCAGTGGAGCCTGGGAGCTGCCGGGCCTGGGGTCATGCAGAGTTGGACAGGCTGACTGACCAACGCTTTCACTTTTGCGGTTGTTGTTGCAAACGCATCGCAGCCCTGGCCCGGCTGCCACGTCTCCCTCGTAGGCACGGACCCCAAGGCCGCGCCACTGAGCCACACGCACGTGAATCTCAGCCTCAGAGCCCGTTTCTCGGTGAGTATGATAAGAGAAGTCTCCTCGCTCAGTCTTAATTCTACGATAGTTTCTGATGGTCAGAAGATATTGTTTTACCTCCCTCAGGATCATGATTTCTATTGCTAACTATCAGAGCTAGAATCTTAAAGCTCCAGACTTGTTTTCTGTGGAAAGCAGACAGTAACAGCCCCGAGGATGGTGCCCACAGCGTTCACACTCCCTGCAGCGGTGAAGAGCCTCGAGACCACCCCGCCCTTCCCTAAGTGTTTCCTGGGGGCTTCTGAGTTCTAGAGGCTGCTGAGTGCGTTTGTTTCTCCCGGTTACTCTATCAGCATTCGCTTTAGAATCCTCGTTTCACTTTTTATTTATTGTTTATTTCTGACTGGCGTGTAGTTGACTTACGATGTGTTGGTTTCTGCTGCACAGCAAAGTGACTCAGTTACACCTATTCGTGCATTCTTTCCACATTCTTTTCCGTTATGGTTTGTCGTAGGATATTGAATAGAGCTCCCTGTGTCCTACAGGAGGATCCTGTTCGTGCATTCTACCTGTGACAGTTTGCATTTGATAACTCCAAATTCCCACTCCATCTCTAATTTCATGCTTGACAAAAGCCAGGGATTAGAGATGTGGAGTGACTTCCTGAAGGATGAGAAGCTGGAGGCGAGTCACCATATTCTACTAAGCGATGAGTGGGTTGAGAACAACCGCTCGGTCACCCTACCTGCAAGTCCCTGGCACCTAACTTAGTGCCTGGCAGGCAGCAGGTGTTCAGCACGTCTTCCTGAATGGATGGATGGTTGAACATTCAAGGTGAGGGACTTATGATTTTATTGGCACTTTTACCATGCCAGTTGTTTTCCGTATTTTAATGTACATTATCTCTTCAAAATTCACACTAAATCTGTGAGAGGTGAATTAAATTTTTTGTTTGTTTTACAGATGGTGAAACTGAAGTTCAGATGCACAGGAACTGAAGGGGAGAAGCAGCATTCTAGCCCACACTGTTGGCTCCCCACGCCTCTTTCTGTATCTTGACCTTCCCGCCGTCTCCTGTTTCTCAAATGAGGAAACTGAGGTCCCGAAGCTTTAAGTGGCTCCACGCAAGACATGTTGCCCGAGAGTGGGCCCGGATTTCCCATCTCCTGACTCTCAACATCAAGTAGACTCCTGCCCAGCACACTCAGAATTTGTAGGACTCCAGCTGCCTTTGCCAAACAGGTTGGCAAAATGTCACTTTCACTTAGGTGGCAAAACTCCTCACCAGACATAAAACTGAAAATGTAGGCCACTTCCCCATGTGATTGCGTTTCATAACTCAGAGCTAAAAATATCTCTCGGCTCACTTGGCCTGTTTATAACATATTAAAAACTCATATTCAAATTTACTCGCCTCTTGGATTAATGTCAAGATGATGGCTTTCCGGGTTTCTTTCTTTCTCCCTCTCTGTCTCCCCCAGCAGGAAGTGGATTAGCCTTGTCCACATTATTTCCCACATGAATTACTGAGTGCTTATTTTCAAAGATGAATTTCATGACCTTGTTATCTCTTTGCTGTACCTGCAGAATCCAGTTTGGAAGTCAGGACAGAAGTGGCTCCAGGGCCAGGTATTCTTTTATTTAAATTTTTAAATTTTTATTTTATACTGAAGTATAGTTGATTCTTTGTCATATTCTTTCTCATTGTGGTTTTTCATAGGATATTGATTATGGTGCCCCATGCTATACAGTAGGACCTTGTTGTTTATTCATTCTGCATATGATCAGTTGCATCTAGTAACTGTAAACTCCTGGTTCTATGCCCTCCAGGGAAGATCCCCTGGAGGAAGGCATGGCCACCCACTCCAGTATTCTTGCCTGGAGAATCCCATGGACACAGAGGAGTCCAGTGGGTTACCAGACTCCATAGGGTAAGCCATACTAGTCCATGGGGTTGCCGAGAGTAGGACACGACTGAAGCGACTTTGCATGCATAATTGATTTACAATTTTTGTGTTAGTTTCAGATGTACAGCTAACTGATTCAGTTATATACATACATATACCTGTTCCTTTTCAGATTCTTTTCCCATATTGATTATTACCAAATATTGAGTATAGTGAGCTATACAGTAGGTCCTTGTTGATTATATATTTTATATTAATATATAGTAGTGTGTGCTTGTTAATCCTAACCCACCTCTTAATTTATCCTTCCCCCAGACATTTTCCCTTTGGTAACCATGAGTTTATTTTCAAAGTCTGGGAGTATGTTTCTGTTTTCTAAATAATTTCATTAGTATCATTTTTTAAGAGTTTGCGTATCATTTTAATATTTTACATATCATATGATGTTTGTCTTTCTCTTACTTTACGTAGGATAATAATCTCTAGGCCCCTCCGTGTTGCTGCGAATGGCATTGTTCGTTCTTTTTTATGACTGCTATATCCCATTGTGTGTTAGGCACCACATAGCTTCTTCATCCATTCATCTGCCGATAGACATTGTTTGCCTCCATGTCTTGTCTAATGTAAACAGAACTGCAATGAACACATATCTTTTCAAATATGGTTTTCTTTGGAGAAAGGCTGTACATTCTTGAGCCAGGTATGAAACCGTTGTCTTAATTTCCTTGTCACTGAAACAGAGACGAAAGAATACCTCCTATTTCCTGGGATTATTGTGAGGATTAAACAACAACAAAAAATTCATGGCTGATGTTTAGCTCAATTCCCAACACACACACACACACACACAGAGTGAACCAACAGAACACTGAAAACAAAAATTAGCAAAACAAAAAGTTACCACCACTGAGCATGACCTCCTGGGCTTCCCTGGCGGCTCAGACGATGAAGAGCCCACCTGCAATACAGGAGCCCTGGCTTCGACTTGTCTCAATTTGCCTGGAATTTTCCAGATTTAGTAGAAAGACTCCAGTCCTGGGAAACTTCTGTCCTGGGAAAATTGAAACAGTTGGTTGGTTACTTGCTTCCCCATCAAGAAAACAAACAAAAGGTTCTGAGTTATTCATTTATGCATGAAGCCTTTATTGATAACTAAAACATTCAGACATTTTGATGGCATTTGAAAGGTAAACATGACAAAAAATGAGTCCTTACAAAACTCTCAGCATAATGAGAGAGGACCATGAATTATATATGGCAAATTATATACGGTTCTTCTGAAAGTTGGCATGAAATGTTCAAAGAATGCAACTCTGAAATAAATTGTTCCCAGGGGATACTTTGTATGAATTTCATGGACCGCACACTTCTGTCTAATAGAGATTTTCCCCTCCAAACACTAATGCTATGTGGGAGTTAATAGGTTTACACAGGAAAAAGCTTTTCCATGAGGAGATGAGTCAAACAGCTTTGACTGCAGTACTTCTCAGCATCTTTATTAGGCTGATGAGCATTTGAACTCTAGGATGGGGATGTTTGAAATATTATTTCCAAACTTTAAAAAATTTGACAACACTGGATTATTTTTAGGGTTTATGGAATGATACTGGCATTCCACAGGGCTCTGACAAAAAAGCCCATCTAGGTATTATCTGGCACTGAACATACAGAACCCAGACCGGGGAGAAAACTGCCAAATCCCAGCTCCTCATCAACAGAGCAGCTATGCTTCAGTCATAACAGTTCTATCTGTGGTCCTTAGCCTTTTTGTTTCATGAACCTCCTTTCAGAATTTGATGAATACTTGAATGCACAGAGGATAAAGGACTCAAATTAGCACCTTGAACTTTGCAGGGTATACTGGAGAGATGCTATGTCTCCTGAGGAATTAAAAAATCTTATTCTTTAAGAGAATTTTGGGCCTTCATATCCACAGAGATGGAAAAACTCTGCAAAAGCTGAAATAAATTCTGACCCAAGACAGAAATATTGGTGTAGATAAGCATGACATATAGTATGCAATGCTCAAAAGCAGTACTTAGACAAATAAGTAATTATTTGCATATATATATATATATATAATGCTTGCTATGTCATGCATTATCTTATTTAATCAAGAGGTAGCTTATCATAATAGTTTAGATTGTGGCTTCTAAAATTAAATATAAGATATTATATATTGCTCTCTATATTATATAGGCACTCCACATGGTTTTTTATTCCCACTCTTTCCTCCAACCCACAGAAACCTTTGGAGTCATTTGTAATATCAATGTTATTAATGTAAGAAGTCTTGGTCTTTACCACTTAGAAATAAATCATTTCTGAAACCACTCAACTCATATCTAATTGTAAGAAAGCCAAGAAATAAAATTTCATCTGAAGGTGCATAAAATGAAACCAAGATTAGTGTTGGATGAGAATAAGTTGGAGTAGCTGTCATTTGCTAGATTTTACTCACAGTCAGGTATGACTTCAGAATCCAAGGGGCACAGTAGACACAGAAGCATATTTGCGATACTTCTTTTTCTCGTTCTGATTAACTTCATTCTAGGCTCACCCGTGTCTCTGCAAGTGACCCTATTGCATTCCTTTTTAATGGCTGAGTAGTATTCCTTGATATATGTGCCACATCTTCTTTATCCTTTCATCTGTTGATGGACAGTTATATTGCTTCCATGTCCTGGCTACTGTAAATAGGGGTGGATTGGGTGATTAGGATTTACATATACACACTACTGCTGCTGCTGCTAAGTCACTTCAGTTGTGTTCGACTCTGTGCGACTCCATAGACGGCAGCCCACCAGGCTCCCCCGTCCCTGGGATTCTCCAGGCAAGAACACTGGAGTGGGTTGCCATTTCCTTCTTGAATGCATGAAAGTGTAAAGTGAAAGTGAAGTTGCTCAGTCGTGTCTGATTCTTTGCGACCCCATGGACTGCAGCCTACCAGGCTCCTCCGTCCTTGGGATTTTCCAGGCAAGAGCACTGGAGTGGGGTGCCATTGCCTTCTCCGATATATACACTGCCATGTGTTAAGTAGATCACTAGCGGGAGCCTGCCGTATAGTGCAGGGAGCTTAGCTTGGCGCTCTGTGGCGACCTACAGGGGTGGGCTGGCGGATTGGGAGGGAGAAAGTGAAGTTGCTCAGTCGTGTCTGATTCTTTGCGACCCCATGGACTGCCGCCTACCAGGCTCCTCCGTCCATGGGATTTTCCAGGCAAGAGTACTGGAGTAGGGTGCCATTGCCTTCTCCGATATATACACTGCCATGTGTTAAGTAGATCACTAGTGGGAGCCTGCCGTATAGTGCAGGGAGCTTAGCTTGGCGCTCTGTGGCGACCTACAGGGGTGGGCTGGCGGATTGGGAGGGAGGTCTAAGGGGATATATGTGTACACATGCCTGGCTCACGCTGTTGCACAGCAGAAACTAACGTAACGTTGTAAAGCAACTGCACCTCAATTTTTTTTAAAAAAGGGTATTTATTGATACGGCCAAAGAGAAAAAAAGAAGAAAAGACAGCCCACAGGACTGATGGAAATACTGTTGTCTGAGGCCTTTGTGATTCTACGCCCCACCCCGTGTTCCTTATCCTGCTCTCTGATGTCCGCGTCAGCTGCTTCCAAGAATGTTAGCAGCCTCTTTTTCTTTATTTTTGAAAACAGATGGGTATACTGGAAAAGAAATAACAACTCATACGGCCATGAATTTCCTTAGTAAGTTCCCTAAGGACTTGGTCCCCACAGGTAAGGTTTTAATTAAAATATTCAGTACATGAGGCATGGAGCTGTGGATGGATCCCAGGAGAACTGGTTCCTGAGAGTTTCATGTCCAGATAATCCCCTTCAAGACATCAGTCACCAGACCCTTAAATCCCAGGCTGGCTTCATTCCAACTCACTAGAGTGAGAAACGCTGGTGCCCAGGGCAACCTTGTTCACTGGCTTTATTTTATCACAAGGTGGTCTCCAGGGTCTCAGAGCTGGAGGCCTTCACCTCCACAGGGGTGTTCCTGTGGCGCATCAGTCAGGACGACCTTGGGCAGCACTGTCTGACAACTGGAGGGATCTTTTAGAGAGGCCGAGTGATTTACTGAGCATTTCACATCTTTTGTTTTACTTCATCCTCAAAGCACTCTGTAAAAACATCAAGAGTGGTTCTTAGTAATTCCATTAAAAAGTTTTAGAAAGTGAGGCTAAGTGATGTTAAGGAGTTTATTCTGTTCCCATCTTAAGCAAGAAATCTAGAACTGAAGACTTTTGAAGTTTGACACGCCGTGCCAAGGAATCCAGTTATGATCCCAAAAGGTGTAATCAAGGGGATGAAATAATTCAGAAGGTGCAAATTTACGGTTATACAATAAATGTCATGGAGGTGAAATCTACAGCATGGTGACTATAGTCAATAATCTTGTCTGGCATATTTGAGAGCTGCTGAGAGAGTAGATCTTAAAAGTCCTCATCACAAGGAAAAAAATTGTGACTATGTATGGGAGTGGATGTTAACTAGGCTTATTGTGGTGATCATTTTGCAACACATACAAATATCAAGTCATTGAAACTAACATATTGTTATATGCCAATGATACTTCAAACAAGAGAATTTAGACCTCAGCACAGAGAGGAAGCCATAACCTGCTTGTCATATTATCATTTGACTTCATCTTGTAAGGATGTTGGTGGTTATGTGTTCTGACCAGCGAAGGAAAAACTATTAAAAATAGAAAAGGCATTTGGATTACATCTTCGGGGAGCTTTAGGTAATGTTGATGTTAGTTAGCGTAACTTAGGGCTTCCCTGTGGGCTCAGATGATAAAGAATCTGCCTGCAATGTGTGAGACCTCAGTTGGACCCCTGGGCTGGGAATATCCCCTGGAGGAGGGCATGGCAACCCACTCCGGTGTTCTTGCCTGGAGAATCCCGCTGGACAGAGGAGCCCGGCGGGCCACAGTCCATGGGTCACAGAGTCAGCCACGACCGAGTGACTGAGCGCAGCACAGTGTACCTTAACGGGCAGCAGAAGCCTTCGAGTTTCTTTCCTTCTCTTAACAATTAGAAAACACATGTCTTATATGATCAGGTTTTGAAACCCAAATCTATGTATTCAGTTCAATATATTTAGCTCAAAACCTTTTATCTTTGCCTAAAATTGTTGAACTTCAACATGCAAATTAATCACTGATTCAGCTGGGTTTCATTCTGCCGCTTGTCTTCTATTCACCTCGCCTGTTCTTTCTTTCACTGTTTCCTTCCTTTTGGAATAAGGCTATCTCACAGCAAGGAATTAACTAATTTTGCTTTTTTGTCCCCTATTACTGCAACTTTCATCCTTCACTTATTAAATTGTGCATCAATATTTTTATTTTTCTTCACCAAGAAAGGACAGTGTAACATTTTGATTCTGATTGCTTCCCATCCGTTTATGCCTTAATGGCCATATATTTTAACTTTAAATATAATTAAAACTTTAGAATATTTTTTCAACATTATTTTTAAAGTCAATATATTTATTTATATTATTCACACATTAGTCCTCCCAGAGGACTAATTCCAGAGCCTATTCTAATCTGCCAGCAAATTTGGAAAACTCAGCAGTGGCCACAGGACTGGAAAAGGTCAGTTTTCATTCCAATTCCAAAGAAAGGCAATGCCAAAGAATGCTCCAACTACCGCACAATTGCACTCATCTCACATGCTAGTAAAGTAATGCTCAAAATCCTCCAAGCCAGGCTTCAGCAACACGTGAACAGTGAACTCCCTGATGTTCAAGCTGGTTTTAGAAAAGGCAGAGGAACCAGAGATCAAATTGCCAACATCAGGGGGCTCCAAAATCACTGCAGATGGTGACTGCAGCCATGAAATTAAAAGACGCTTACTCCTTGGAAGAAAAGTTATGACCAACCTAGATAGCATATTGAAAAGCAGAGACATTACTTTGCCAACAAAGGTCTGTCCAGTCAAGGCTATGGTTTTTCCTGTGGTCATGTATGGATGTAAGAGTTGGACTGTGAAGAAAGCTGAGCACCAAAGAATTGATGCTTTTGAACTGTGGTGTTGGAGAAGACTCTTGAGAGTCCCTTGGACTGCAAGGAGATCCAACCAGTCCATTCTATAGGAGATCAATCCCAGGTGTTCTTTGGAAGGAATGATGCTGAAGCTGAAACTCCAGTACTTTGGCCACCTCATGCGAAGAGTTGACTCATTGGAAAAGACTCTGATGCTGGGAGGGATTGGGGGCAGGAGAAGAAGGGGACGACCGAGGATGAGATGGCTGGATGGCATCACTGACTCGATGGACATGAGTTTGAGTGAACTCAGGGAGTTGGTGATGAACAGGGAGTCCTGGTGTGCTGCGGTTCGTGGGGTCGCAAAGAGTCGGACACGACTGAGTGACTGAACTGAACTGAACTGAACTGATAGTACCATCATGCCAATCTTATTTCAAGGACTTGATAAAGGTGTCCTAAGTACAAAATGGTATTTAAATCCAGATACATCTGTCTGCATATTATATGTTCATATCTCCCACACTCTACAGACACTGGTAAAAACATGAACTTGGAGGAAAGAAAGATTTCAAAGCATTTCCAGTGATAAGAGGAGCCGCTGTTTCTCTCAGGAGTAGGAAGAACAGAAACATTAATAATGTAAGATGATGGTGAATGATATTTGCAGAATCTGAAGACTTGGTATATGAGAATTCCTTCCAGTCATGCTTCAGTACAGTAGATGTGTGCTGTGCTAAGTCACTCCAGTCGTGTCCGACTCTTTGTGATCCTTTGCACTGTAGTCCACCAGACTCCTCTGTCCATGGGAATCTCTAGGCAGGAATACTGGAATGGGTGACCATTTCCTGCTCCAGGGGATCTTCCCAACCCAGGGGTTGAACCTGCATCTCTTACGCCTCCCAGGACTACTGCCACCTGGGAATTTAGAGTAGATTTTAACTACTAAAAAATAGCAAAGTATATATACATCTTAGAAATTACTCCTCTGTGGCTTTTAAACTTGTAGGCTGTAAGGAATAATTTTTAGATATGATGGATGCTTCTCAAGAAAGAAGTTATTTCTTGACTTATAATAATGCAGGTGGTCAAACTGATTGGAATAAAAGGTACTCCAGTCCAACGCTAATAACAAATCCCAATGGCTTGCTTTGTGCTGGACGAGATTTGAGTTATTCATGCTACCAGATGTCCATGCCGGCCCTATGATCCCGTCCTTCCTCTGGGTATGTGTTTGGGAGGAGGTGTTTGTTTGGGTTCATTCAAGACTTTGTTCTAGAAAGAACACAATACAAAGTGCCAAGGAAGAGGCCTTGCTTGCTATACTGCACGTCCTTGGTTACTTAGATTCTGCCAGCTTGGACAATCTGAGGCCTTACCGTAGCTCTTCATGCTGTTTGAGCCAATCAGTGTTACCACCTCTATTCATTCTTCTTTAAAAAGTATTTTATCGAAAACTGAAAGTTAGTTGCTCAGTCATGTCTGACTGTTTGCAACCCCATGGACTGGGGCTTGCCAGGCTCCTCTCCATGGGCTTCTCCAGGGAAGAATACTGGAGTGGGTTGCCATTTCCTTCTTCAAGGGATCTTCCTGACCCAGGAATTGAACCCGTGTCTCCTGCATTGCAGGCAGATTCTTTACCATCTGAGCCACCAGGGAAACCACTCATTCTTTTTTTAAAAAAATTCTATTGAAGGATAATTGATTTTATGGGCTTCCTAGGTGGTGCATTCCAGTCCTCTATGATGAAAAGGACATCTTTTTTTTTTTTTGGTGTTAGCTCTAGAAGTTCCTGTAGGTCATCATAGAACCATTCAACTTCAGCTTTTTCAGCATTCCTGGTTAGGGCATAGACTTGTATTACTGTGATATTGAATGGTTTGCCTTGGAAATGAACAAAGATGATTCTGTCATTTTTGAGACTGCACCCAAGTACTGCATTTCAGATTCTTTTGTTGACTATGATGGCTACTCCATTTCTTCTAAGGGATTCTTGTTCACAGTAGCAGATATAATGGTCATCTGAGTTAAATTCACCCATTTCAGTCCATTTAAGTTCACTGATTCCTAAAATGTTGATATTCACTCTTGCCATCCCTTGTTGGACCACTTCCAACTTACCTTGATTTATAGACCTAACATTCCAGGTTCCTACGTAATATTGTTTTTTACAGCACTGGACTTTACTAGGAAATCAAGTGATATCTGGAGTTACAGGCTAGTTTGGCCTTGGAGTACAGAATGAAGCAGGGCAAAGGCTAACAGAGTTTTGTCAAGAGAACACACTGATCATAGCAAACACCCTTTTCCAGCAACACAAGAGACAACTCTAAACATGGCCATCACCAGCTGGTCAATACCAAAATCAGATTGATTATATTCTTTGCAGCCAAACATGGNAGAATGAAGCAGGGCAAAGGCTAACAGAGTTTTGTCAAGAGAACACACTGATCATAGCAAACACCCTTTTCCAGCAACACAAGAGACAACTCTAAACATGGCCATCACCAGCTGGTCAATACCAAAATCAGATTGATTATATTCTTTGCAGCCAAACATGGAGAAACTCTATACAGTCAGCAAAAGCAAGACTGGGAGCTGCCTGTGGCTCAGATCATGAACTCCTTATTGCCAAATTCAGACTTAAATCAAAGAAAGTAGGGAAAACCACTAGACCACTCAGGTATGACTTAAATCAAATCCCTTATGATTATACAGTGGAAGTGACAAATATTCAAGGGATTAAATTTGATACACAGAGTGCCTGAAGAACTATGGATGGAGGTTCATGACATTGTACAGGAGGCAGTGATCAAGATCATCCCCAAGGAAAAAAATAAATCAAATCCCTTATGATTATACAGTGGAAGTGACAAATATTCAAGGGATTAAATTTGATACACAGAGTGCCTGAAGAACTATGGATGGAGGTTCATGACATTGTACAGGAGGCAGTGATCAAGATCATCCCCAAGGAAAAAAATGCAATAAGGCAAAATGGTTGTCTGAGGAGGCATTACAAATAGCTGAGAAAAGATGAGAAGCTAAAGGCAAAGGAGAAAAGGGAAGATATATCCATCCAAATGCAGAGTTCCAAAGAATAGCAAAGAGAGATAAGAAAACCTTCCTCAGCAATCGATGGAATGAAATAGAGGAAAACAATAGAATGCAAAATACTAGAGATCTCTTCAAGAAAATTAGAGATACCAAGGGAATATTTCATGCAAAGATGGGCTCAATAAAGTACAGAAATGGTATGGACCTAACAGAAGCAGAAGATATTAAGAAGAGGTGGCAAGAATACACAGAAGAATTATACAAAAAAGAGCTTCACGACCCAGATAATCACGATGGTGTGATCACTCACCTAGAGCCAGACATCCTGGAATGCGAAGTCAAATGGGCCTTAGGAAGCGTCACTATGAACAAAGCTAGTGGAAGTGATGAAATTCTAGTTGAGCTATTTCAAATCCTGAAAGATGATGTTGTGAAAATGCTGCACTCAATCTGCCAGCAAATCTGGAAAACTCAGCAGTGCCTACAGGACTGGAAAAGGTCAGTTTTAATCCCAAAGAAAGGCAATGCCAAAGAATGCTCAAAGGAAGCAGAGTCGCTCACTCATGTCTGACTGTTTGCGACCCCATGGACTGTTACCTACCAGTCTCTTCGATCCATGCGACTTTCCTGGCAAGACTACTGGAGTGGGCTCTCATTTCCTTCTCCAGGGGATCTTCTCAACCCAGGGATTGAACCCAGGTCTCCTGCATTGCAGACAGGCGCTTTACCATCTCAAAATGCTCAAACTACCGCACAATTGCACTTATCTCACAGTCTAGCAAAGTAATGCTCAACATTCTCCAAGCCAGGATTCAAGAGTACGTGAACCATGAACTTCCAGATGTTCAAACTGGATTTAGAAAAGACAGAGGAACCAGAGATCAAATTGCCAACATCCATCAGATCATCGAAAAAGCAAGAGAGTTCCAGAAAAACATCTACCTCTGCTTTATTGACTCTGCCATAGCCTTTGACTGTGTGGATCACAATAAACTGTGGAAAACTCTTAAAAGATGGGAACACCAGACCACCTTACCTGTCTCCTGAGAAATCTCTATGCAGGTCAAGAAGTAACAGTTAGAAACAGACATGGAACAACGGACTGGTTCCAAATAGGAAAAGGAGTACGTCAAGGCTGTATGTTGTCACCCTGCTTATTTAACTTATATGCAGAGTACATCATGAGAAATGCTGGACTGGAAGAAACACAAGCTGGAATCAAGATTGCCGGGAGAAATATCAACAACCTCAGATATGCAGATGACACCACCCTTTTGGCAGAAAGTGAAGAGGAACTAAAAAGCCTCTTGATGAAAGTGAAAGAGAGTGAAAAAGTTGGTTAAAACTCAATATTCATAAAACGAAGATCATGGTATCTGGTTCCATCACTTCATGGAAAATAGATGGGGAAACAATGGAAACAGTGACAGACTTCATTTTCTTGGGCTCCAAAATCACTGCAGATGGTGATTGCAGCCATGAAATTTAAGATGCGTGCTCCTTGGAAGGAAAGTTATGACCAACCTAGACAGCATATTAAAAAGCAGAGACATTACTTTGCCAACAGAGGTCCATCTTGTCAAGGCTCTGGTTTTTCCAGTGACCATGTATGGATATGAGAGTT
Organism: Cephalophus harveyi; assembly: GCA_006410635.1. NCBI lineage: Eukaryota > Metazoa > Chordata > Mammalia > Artiodactyla > Bovidae > Cephalophus > Cephalophus harveyi. The sequence goes on from SJYT01034602.1 coordinate 156,463, forward strand.
GGGCCATAAGTTATTATAGTTAAATTCAAGTTTATCCCTACCCCTTGTCTTTCTCCTTTGGTAACCATGAGTTTGTTTTCTATTTCTGTGAGTCTCTCTCTGCTTTGTAAGTAAGTCCATTTGCATAATTTCTTTTATATCCATATATAAGTGACATCATAGGATATTTGTCTTTATCAAACTTACTTCACTTATTCTGATAATACCTAGGTCTACCCACATTGCTATATTCATCCTTTCAGTATTGAGTGAGGTGTTAATTCATTAATTGTCCTGAGAAAAATTCTCCTGAGAAAAAATATTCCCCCCCCAAAATTGATTCTGACCAGTCAAGTAAAAGTAGATTTTTTTTTAATTGCTCACTCTCATATGAGCACCTTGTTCTTTTATAATTTTATATCCTTATTTGTGAGTTCATTTAATTTTTGTCTTCTCCAATAAACTTAAGCACATGAGCCTAAAAACAAGTTTGCTTTACATGGATATGTACATCCAGAGCCAGGAGTATGGCTAAACTCCGTTGAGAAAAATAAGTAGTTGAATGAATGAATAATTCTTATCAACAGCACAAATATTTCAAGTGAACTAAGGAATGCAATCGTTTGTATAATCCATTTGGCTTAGAGGCAACCCTCTGCTCCCATCCCCTCACGCTTAGATGTAAAGATGTAACTTAATGTTAGCATTATCTAAGGGAATTAATGCAAGTTGCGGTAACACGCTCATGGTCTCCCAGAAACAAGCAGGACTGGCTTCCTATGGACACATTCGTCACTTGTTGCCCAGAACTGTGAGAAAGGGGCCTGTCTGGTCTCGTGGGGACTTGGTCCCCTGGGAGCTCTACGGCTGTGCGACTCTTGCACTCTTCAAGTTCTCTTAGGGCCCCATTTGGCCTTATGTTATGGGTGACAGGCCTTGTACTGGAGATAGCCCCTTATACTGTAGGTTACAGAGCCTTCATTCATTCTACTGATTGTCAGTGTCCTTGACAGTTGTAGGCGTCTATTGCCTTCCACAGTCTTCTCTCAAAATGAGATTTACTGGGAGCCTGCAGTAATGAATAGGGCAGATAGCTGCAAATAATGAGGACTCTTATTATGATTATGATGAGTGCCCCTTTTCAGGACATTACGGAGCCTCTCGGTCTTTCGGGAAGGATGTTGTTTGAGGGCTGACTTTCTAATATCTCCATTATATAGATGAATGTATAGTGACTCACAGCAAGTCAGTGACTTATCTGAGATGACTGATCAGCCGCTCTTACCATACAATTTGTTTTAGCTGCTTCCCTGGCATTAAATTTTTTTCCTCAATATCTCTTTGTTCTGGAGAACTTTTCCCTTTTGATTAACACTAAAGAACATCGCATTAAAATGTTTTTTATCTTTTATGGATTGAATTTCTGATTTGAAACTCACATGTGAAAGTGCCGCATTTGCCTGTTCATTGTTCAGGGAGCCAGGTAAGCTCGGATCAAATCTATGATCTGTATGAATTTTCAAGGGCAACGGTAACCAGGAAAATACAAGACACCTGTTTCCCTCTTGGTTTATTCACAACTGAATACTGAATGTTTTGAATGTCATTATGTGTCTGTGATTTTTCAAAGGAGACTGTGTCACACACACATCAAAGAAATTCTTAAGGAGGATATGTATTTACTTTTGTAAAAAAATAAAATGAACAAGAGGGTCTTGAGTAGTCCTTGCTTTGCTATACATGAGCTTCTAGAATTTGAACAAGTTGTTAAAGCTTAATCACTTTTTGTTTCCTCTTTTGGAGTATCAAAATATTAGCTACAAATAGATTAAAAAAAATGTTAGCTATACTAGCTAATTCTAAAGTCTTTGAGAGTATCAAATTGTGTCTCAACTGAAAATTTATTATAATCTTGGAGAGTACATAACATCATTCATTAAAAAGAATAAGAACAGAGAGAAATAAATAAGGGGGACCCAGATTAAGAAGACAATTATAAAAGGAAAGAAAAGGCGTAAACATCACACTGAAAGGAACAATTTACAGGAAAGAGAGGACCTGGACTCCAGTTATCATTTTTTAAATACTTATTTATTTTTATTTACTCGACTGTGCCAGGTCTCAGTTGCGGCACATAGGATCTTCCTTGCAGCACGCGAACTGTTAGTTATGGCATGTGGGATCTAGCTTCCTGGTCAGGGTTCAAACCCGGGTCCCCGGCCTTGGGAGTATGGAATCTTAGCTGTTGGGCTACTAAGTAAGTCCCTCAGTTAGCTCGGTTATCATTCTGAAACTTTGCTGGCATTGGGCATCTGGAGTGATTGACTAGTAGATATATTGGCTGGTGAAAGTGTTGGTTTCTGAGTCATGTCCAACTCTTTGAGACCCCATAGACTGTAGCCCACCAGGCTGCCCTGTCCATGGGATTCTCCAGGCATGAATATTGGACTGGGCTGCCATTTCTGAACTAGAGTGTAAATGAGACCATGATATGATCCCAGTGGCCTGAAGGACAAAAGTAAAGCTCTCTGCTTGGGAATAAAGAATAAGTTATCCCACAGTGGTGATCATTTTGTGTATCTTTCTTGGTCTTCTATACTTCCTGATTAGGGAATAGGTTTCTTATTTCATTGTAGACCTTACAATTAGCACACAACCTGATATACTATAAGCAATTACTTAGTACTGGAAGATAAATGGATGTTGGAAGAATTACTGTACAAATTCCAGCCCTCTATGGAGCCTACTAATTGATGTTATGCCAAACGTATGTTACCTTTAAATGCAGAAGTATTCTTTTCTTTTGGAGAGAAGGGAGAGGAATTCTACTGTAAACCTGTATGGCTATAGTTCTTGTCACTCAGTTAGGATTTAGAAATATACTGTATTAGCCAAGTTCCCACTAGCAAGTTGTATTGATTCCAAAGACCATGCTTTTTATTTCCCCACATTGCTTATGAAGTATGGACTCAATAAATCAGTCATTCATGAGTACGTTGATATAATGAGTAATTTTTTTGTGCTTGGGGCTGTATAGAGAATTTGGATTATATATACAATATTAGGGGGATATTTCTTAGTGATCGAGAACTCAGGCTTTGATTCAAAATGATGTGTGTTCAACTACCAGCTCTGCAATTTACTAGTTTTAAGGACTTCAGTGTGTAACTCCTTGTGAGTAAGCTTCATATTCCCATATATTAAATGGAGATAATATCTCACATAATGATGTGATAAATCAATGGAGAAATGCTTTTTATTTCCCCACATTGCTTATGAAGTATGGACTCAATAAATCAGTCATTCATGAGTACGTTGATATAATGAGTAATTTTTTTGTGCTTGGGGCTGTATAGAGAATTTGGATTATATATACAATATTAGGGGGATATTTCTTAGTGATCGAGAACTCAGGCTTTGATTCAAAATGATGTGTGTTCAACTACCAGCTCTGCAATTTACTAGTTTTAAGGACTTCAGTGTGTAACTCCTTGTGAGTAAGCTTCATATTCCCATATATTAAATGGAGATAATATCTCACATAATGATGTGATAAATCAATGGAGATACAGCACGCATGTGGTGCCCTGAAAATAGAGAGCGCTCAGTAGTTTCGAACTATCGTAGTTTAATTCACTACTTAGGTCTACTTATACAGTATTGATGATCTATATGGGATCAGTTCAGTTCAATCGCTCAGTTGTGTCCAACTCTTTGCAACCCCATGAATCGCAGCATGCCAGGCCTCCCTGTCCATCACCAGCTCCCGGTGTTCACTCAGACTCGCGTCCATCGAGTCAGTGATGCCATCCAGCCATCTCATTCTCTGTCGTCCCCTTCTCCTCCTGCCCCCAATAGGAGAGAAATCCCTTATTTAAGAAATCCCTTAAGAAATCCCTTAATTAAGCTTCCTTAATTTAAGGAAGCTTAAATTAAGATAAATAAATTATTATGAGTAACAAAACGATCAACGGCACTTCACAGGTTATAACCGGAAAGCAGTGTCTAGCGAGGGTGCACGAGTGCTCCATCGCTGAGTCATGTCCAGCTCTTGCAAGCCCATGGACTGCAGCACGTTAAGCCTCTCTGTCCTTCACCGTCTCCTGGAGTCTGCTCAAACATGTCCATTGAGATGATGATGCCATCCAATCATCTCATCCTCTGTTTCCCCCTTCTCCTACCCTCAGTTTTCCCCAGCATCTGGGTCTTTTCCAATGAATTGGCTCTTTTTTTTTTTTTTTCTCTTTTTCAGTCATCCTGCATTGAATGTGAAATATTAGTTCCCTAAGGATCGAACTTGCCTTCACCTGCATTGAAAGCATGGAGTCTTAACCACTGGCCTGCCAGGGAAGTCCTATAACAAATCTCACATTTGACAGATTTTTCTGATGATTTTTCATGTCTATTTCCATCTCTGAACTTCAGTTTCAATCATTTATGAGGATAGAAGATTGCGTTATAGTATCTTCAAAATCCTTAAAAGTAGGGCATTCCATATTTCTACCAATGTTTTAAAATTACCTTTTGTTGTTATGCATAAGTTAATACAGAAAATTCTGATATAAGGCCATCTTGGGCATCATGATAGTTCTAAGTTCAGATACTAACCAGCCTTTCTTTTCTCACTGCTATAGGCCATTCACATACTGCACAAATGATCCCCATGGAGAACAGTACGGTCGTGACTGAGTTCACTCTTGCCGGGATAACTGACGACCCACAACTGCAGATCCCACTCTTTCTAGTGTTCACGCTCATCTACCTCCTCACTCTGGCTGGGAACCTGGGGGTGATCACGCTGATCCTGCTGGACTCTCATCTCCACACTCCCATGTACGTTTTCCTCAGCCACCTCTCCCTGGTGGACTTTGGTTACTCCACAGCCGTCACTCCCAAAGTGATGGCTGGCTTCCTCACGGGAGACAAGGCCATTTCCTACAAAGCCTGTGCTGCTCAGTTATATTTTTTTGCTGTCTTTCTGATTGTAGAAACTTTTCTCTTGGCCTCAATGGCCTATGACCGTCATGCCGCAGTGTGCAAGCCCCTCCATTACACGAACATCATGACACCAAGGGTGTGTGCCTGGATGGTCGTAGGATGCTATGTCTTTGGTTTTCTGGAGGCCTCTGTTCACACTTGGAATGCGTTCAGTCTCTCTTTCTGCAGATCCAATGCGATTGATCACTTTTTCTGTGATGCTCCTCCTCTCCTGGCTCTCGCATGCTCAGACAGCAACAGAGGTGAGATGGTGTTTTTCATTCTGGCAGGATTCAATATCATCTTTACCATTACGGTCATCCTGATCTCTTACCTGTTTATCTTTGTCACCATTCTGAGGGTGCGCTCATCTGAAGGACACCAGAAGGCCTTTTCCACCTGTGCGTCCCACCTCACTTCCATCTCCATCTTCTACGGGGCAGGCGCCTTCATGTACCTACAGCCCGGCTCCCGCCATTCCATGAGCACAGACAAAACGGCGTCTGTGTTCTACGCCATAGTCATCCCCATGCTGAATCCGCTGATCTATAGCCTGAGGAACAAAGAGGTCAAGAGAGCCTTAAAAAAGGCTGTGGGGAAAGCAACGTCTTCTCTAAGATACATATTTTAATTACATAGAAACAAATAAGATGGTTTGATATAATTCAATCAAGCTAAGGAAAGTATTGACTTGCTAGGCCAACTATTATGTAAAATTTTGACATACTTTCTCAAGTTATTTTTAAATCTGTGAAGTAAATGTGTGGACAAAGTGAGATCTCATGAAAAATAACTTTGGAAGAGTCAACCATGAATCTATAATTTATATTTTTAAGATTTCTTTTGAATTACATTTTATTGTATATTTGTTTCCATGATCATCCACATTTATATGCAAATTTATGCTCACATGCCTATTTAAGTACATGCCCACATGCATTTTATTCATGCAAATCACATGCAACTCATATAATTCATGGGTGGACAGAAAAATGAGTTCAAGAGACAAACTAGACTTGTCTAGTTTTATAGCATAATTTGAAAAATGCTTTTGGTGTCTGATAATACATTCTTAAATGTAAACCTGTATATTTTTAAATAGAAGTTATCATTTGCTATGTGATATTAATTTTATTAAAAAAATTTTTTACTGGAAACTAAACTCATTTCATTTTAATATTTGTGCCAAACATGCTCTTCTAGATTTATTACTGAGTGCTTTTGTTTTATTCTCTTTTCAGTGATAATAGGCATCATTACATGGGCATCTTTTAAAAACAACTTTGTTTCTTTATGGCCGTTGGGTCCTCATTGCTTCATGCTGGCTTTCTGTAGTTGTGGTGAGTGGGGACTGCTCTTCGCTTCCACGTGCAGGCTTCTCCTTGTGGTGGCTTCTCTTGTTTTGAAGCACAGGCTCGAGGAACGTGGGCTTCAGTAGTTGCAGCTCTAGGACTCCAGGATACGGGCTCAGTAGTGGTGACTCGTGGGCTTAGTTGCTCCCAAGCACGTGAGATCTTCCCAGACCAAGGATGGAACCTGTGTCCCCCACACTGGCAGGTGGGTGTTTAACCACTGGACCACCGGGGAGGTCACCATATGAGCATCTCTATTCAGCTCCGTATTCATCTTTATTGACTCATTACCCAGAGTAGCATCTTCATGTGATAACTTTAATGAAAAAAGAATAGCAGTATATAAGACAAGGGAAACTAAAGAAAACATGTTTTAATTCATTGAAATTAAAAAAAACACACACGCCAGCATTTGCTTTTACCATAAGCCTTGACTCTGTCTTCAGATGCTCAGCCCAGGATACATTTTATGTTCCTTCCTTCCTGTATACAGTCAGGTCTTCAACTGATAGATCTCCGTTCAGGCTAGAATTAGAGGTTAAGTTGACTGATACTTACCACACTCTAAGAATAATGTATCATGACTTTTAAATTTTATTATTATTTTTTAATCTATTTCTTTGAATTGGAAGCTAATTTCTTTACAATATTGTATTGGTTTTGCTATACATCAACATGAATCCGCCATGGGTATACACATGTTCCCCATCCTGAACCCCCCTCCCTCCTCCCTTCCCATACCATCCCTCTGGGTCATTCTAGTGCACCAGCCCCAAGCATCCTGCACCCTGCATCAAACCTGGACTGGCGATTTGTTTCATATATGATATTATACATGTTTCAATGCCATTCTCCCAAATCATCCCACCTTCTCCCTCTCCTGCACAGTCCAAAAAACTGTTCTATACATCTGGGTCTCCTTTGCTGTCTCGCATACAAGGTTATCATTCAGTTCAGTTCAGTTCAGTCGTTACCATCTTCCTAAATTCCATATATATGTGTTAGTATACGGTATTGGTGTTTTTCTTTCTGGCTTACTTCACTCTGTATAATGGGCTCCAGTTTCATCCACCTCATTAGAACTGATTCAAATTTATTCTTTTTAATGGCTGAGTAATACTCCATTGTGTAGCAACTTTTAAATTTGGGTATATTAGAACATTAAGCTTGCCTGGAGAATCCCAGGGATGGCGGAGCCCAGCGGGCTGCCATCTATGGGGTCGCACAGTGTCGGACACGACTGAAGCGACTTAGCAGCAGCAGCAGCAGCAGAACATTAAGACTAATTCAGAGATCTGGTAACTATAAAGATATATTTTACAAAGAAAACAGTATCAAATTAATTGAGTCTAAAAAAGATTTCTTTGAATTATCAATTCACTATAAACTGGTTTTTATGTGAATGTTTATTTCCAGGTCAAATGATTTAGAACACATGTATAATAGAAAACATATGAAAATGTATGTTTATTTCAAACCATGGACTTATATATGGGAAGCGTGTAGTGCATCGTTTTCTCATGGGATATCTGATATCTAGCATCGAGGGCTCCTGTGGTTTGACTTGAAGGGCCAGCATGTCCCGTTATGGACTGACATAGATAATTAAGTGTGTATCCCTCAGAACCAAGTGAAAAATGTAGCAACACGTTATCTTTCTTGATAGGGACGGGATATCTCCTTTTTAAGGAAAAGGAATTGATTTCTTCATTTTCTATGAGTTTTCCTTGTAAAATGCAAAAACCTCCTTGGAGATGTTAAGTGTGAAGAATCATTTTTGCTACACAATTTGCAGTTCCCAGTGGAAAAACCAAAATGTCGAGCCCTTTGTTAAAGATGCATGATAATTTTAAGTTGGCAAGAGCAGAATGTTAAACACACAGCAGAACCTTCTAAGCACAAGGTCTGAGTGACGCACAGGATTTACGCTCATGAAGCCAGCCCTGAAGGGTCCTCCTCATCTTAGATAAAATCTTTAAAAAATTCCCAAACCATTAATGTTTAAAATCAAGTTATTCTCGACGTTTTAAGTCATCATGAAAATGCAAATAAAAGCAACAATGAAAGAATACTGCACATCTTTTAGAATGGCCAATGTCCAGAACACAGAAACGCCAAGTGCTGCTAAGGCTGTGGAGCAATGGGGATTCTCATTCATTGCCAACAGGAAGGCAGGCGAGCACAGCCTCTTTGGTAGATAGTTTGTCAGTTTCTTACAAAAAGAAACACACTCTTACTATATAATCTAGCACTTGTTCTACTTGGTATTTACCCAGAGGAATTGAAAACTTTAGTTCAGTTCAATTCAGTTCAGTCGCTCAATCGTGTCTGACTCTTTGCGACCCCATGAATCGCAGCACACCAGGACTCCCTGTCCATCACCAACTCCCGCAGTTCACTCAGACCCATGTCCATCGAATCGGTGATGCCATCCAGCCATCTCATTCTCTGTCGTCCCCTTTCTCTTCCTGCCCCCAATCCCTCCCAGCATCAGAGTCTTTTCCAATAAGTCAACTCTTCGCATGAGGTGGCCAAAGTACTGGAGTTTCAGCTTTAGTATCATTCCTTCCAAAGAAATCCCAGGGTTGATCTCCTTCAGAATGGACTGGTTGGATCTCCTTGCAGTCCAAGGGACTCTCAAGAGTCTTCTCCAACACCACACTTCAAAAGCATCAATTCTTCGGCGATCAGCCTTCTTCACAGTCCAACTCTCACATCCATACATGACCACAGGAAAAGCCATAGCCTTCACTAGACGGACCTTAGTCGGCAAAGTAATGTCTCTGCTTTTGAAAATGCTATCTAGGTTGGACATAACTTTTCTTCCAAGGAGTAAGCGTCTTCTAATTTCATGGCAAGCTATTTGTAAGGCCTCCCCAGACAGCCATTTTGCTTTTTTGCATTTCTTTTCCATGGGGATGGTCTTGATCCCTGTCTCCCGTACAATGTCACGAACCTCATTCCATAGTTCTTCAGGCACTCTATCTATCAGATCTAGGCCCTTAAATCTATTCCTCACTTCCACTGTATAATCATAAGGGATTTGATTTAGGTCATACCTGAATGGTCTAGTGGTTTTCCCTACTTTCTTCAATTTGAGTCTGAATTTGGTAATAAGGAGTTCATGATCTGAGCCACAGTCAGCTCCTGGTCTTGTTTTTGTTGACTGTATAGAGCTTCTCCATCTTTGGCTGCATAGAATATAATCAATCTGATTTCGGTGTTGACCATCTGGTGTCCTGGGTATTAATTGCAAGGACTGATGCTAAAGCTAAAGCTCCAATACTTTGGCCACCTGATGTGAAGAGCTGATTCATTAGAAAAGACCTTGATGCTGGGAAAGATTGAAAGCAGGAGGAGAAGGGGATGACAGAGGATGAGATAGTTGGATGGCATGCATCACTGACTCACTGGACATGAGCTTTCGCAAATTCAGGGAGACGGTGAAGCACTGGGAAGCCTGTCGTGCTGTGCAGTTCATGGGGTCGCAAAGAGTTGGACATGACTGAGTGTCTGAACAACAAAAAATCATCAGTCCCCGTGGCTATTGCTTCATGCAGAACAAGACCTGAGCTCTCCTCACTAGTTGTCCTTACTGATTCTATGATCGATACCAGTCTTTCTTCCTGATAATCTCAGTGTTTGGGATGAGCATTTTTGTTTGCCTGGATTTGTTTAAAGATTTTTTTTTTTTTCCTGCAAAGAATGCTAAATTGCCAAAGAAATCTTGCTTACTATCCTACAGTTACTTGGCTTCTTGAGATTCTGCCAACTTCTTTGACAACTTGAAGCCTTACCATAGCTTTTCACTTTTTTAAAAGTCTTTCTCATGTTACATCTATTCATCCCTTCTGTATTGATGGAAGTGTTAGTTCTCCTGAGAAAAGCATTCTGACCAGTCAATTCAAAGTAGAGTTTTGCTATTTACTCTCATATGGACATTTGGTTCTATCCGTAATTATATCCTTATTTGTGTGTTTGTTTCGTGTTTGTCTTCTCCAGTAAACTTAAGCACAGGAGATTAAGGACCATGTTTGCTTTGTGTTGAGTATGAACAGCCAGGGCCAAGACTGAATGAACACATTTGGGACCAATAAACAGTTGAATGAATAAATAATCCTTATCAGCGATACAAATATTCAACTGACTTAACAGATGCAATAATTTCTATGATCTATTTGGCTTAATGACATATTTCTATCCCTGTTACCCATGTTTAAGTCAATATGGGTTCCTAGAGGTAATGATGTAACTTGATTTTAGCATTATCAAAGCGAATTAGGACAAATTATATTAACATACTCATGGTCTCATGGGTTCCTGGAGGTAATGATGCAACTCAATTTTAGCATGATCAAAGAGGTAATGAAGTTATATTGGTATACTCCCTATCAATGGTCTCTATCCATAAGCACAGCTGGATCCCTGTAGACAGTCCTCACTTATTCTCCAGCAGTGAGGTGAGGACTTGCCATTGCCCTCATGGGGGCTTTCCCCCTGGGAGTTCCATGGGGACATAACTCTCTCTCTCTTCAAGTTCTCATGTGACTCCATTAGACCTTATATTATAGGTAACAGACCAAGCGCTGGAGTCCCTTGAACATGCCTCTCACTGGGATTGCCAGCAGCTGTCTGAGACCGGTAATGGCCTTTCTCCAAGCTGAGATATGCTGAGAGCCTGCAGTAATGACTTTGATTACGGTTATAGCGATGGCCCCCTTTCAGGACACTCCAGGAATTCTATTTTCTCATGACAGCAGTAGTCTTTCAAGGAAGCTGCTGTTGGGGGCTACCTTTCTAGTACCTCCATTTTACGATCATATAGAATCTCAAAGCAATTAGTGACGTATCTGAGAAGAGAGATCAGCAGGTGTTACCACATAATTCATATTAGCTACTTCTTATGGAATTACATATTTTTTCTCAATATCACCTTGATCCAGAGGACTTTTCCCTTTTTGATCAAAGATTAAGAAGAACACCTCAGTAGAATGTCTCCTTTCTTCCATGGACTGAATTTATGATTTGAGACTCACATGTGAATGTACTGAATTTGCCTGTTGCATTTTTCAGGGAGCAGGTAAGCCTCTGCTTAGTCTACAGTCTGTGTAAATTTGCAGGGTCAAATTTTTCTAGGAAAATACATCAATGCACCTGTCTCCCTTTGATTTACGCTTAAGTCAATATTGAACTTTTTGAAAATGTTATTATGTGTCTGTCACTTTTAACAAGATAACACAGTACAGGCATCATGGACTTTTTAAGGAGAATATGTATTTATCTAATAAAACAATGGAAGGAACAAGAGGGTCTTGGGTTCCTGCTCTGCCATGTAGGACTTTGTATCACTGGGACAAGTTGTCAGACTATCTCAATTTCAGTTTTCCCTTTTAGAATATGGAAACATTAGCTATTTCATCTAATCCCAAGGTATTCCAGGTGGCTCAGTGGTTACAAAAAAAAAAAAACCACCCGCAGTGCAGGAGAGATGGGCCTGATCCCTGGCCCAGGAAGAGCCCCTGAAGGGAATGACAACCCACCCAGTATTCTTGCCTGGAAAATCCATGGAGAGAGGAGCCTGGCGGGCTACAGTCCATTGGGTCTCAAAGAGTCAGACACGACTGAGTGACTAAGCAACACCAATGTGGGCTATAGTTATTCTTTATTCCCAGACAGAGGGCATTATTTTTGTCCCTAATTTGTTTGTTGTTCGGTCATTAAGTCATACATTTGTCCCTGATAATTAATCACTATTCTGGGTGCCTAATGCCAGTAAAATTTCAGAGCGATAGTTCCCATAAGCTGTTCTTTCTAGTGTGATATTTATGCCTCGTCTTTCAGTGTACTTTTATAATTGCTTTATAAGCATGAATCCTCCTCATTCCCCTCTCTCTGCTCCTTCTCTTTTTTAATGTTGTCATGTTTTCTCCAGATTACAATGAATTTTCAAATTGAGATCAAATTTCATACTCTTAGAAGCTCACAGGAAGCTTAAATTAAGATAAAACAAATTATTATGAGTAACAAATGAGTTATGCGTCATTAATGATGCTCCATAGGTTATAACAGGAAGGCAGCGTCTAGAGAGGAGAGGTTGCTTAAGACTTTGTGTAAGTTTTACAACTCGTGTTATTATTATTTGAAGAATAAATTTGAATTTTATCAAGCACATAGAGCATCTTGTCAGGAAGACTGCACTTTTTAAGTATCTCCTGGATACCAGTTATTTTAAGTGGCACAATCTATGAAAAACTTCAAAGAAATAAGGTAAAAAAGTCCATCAATAATTTGAAGACTTTTTATAATTCTTATTCTCACCATTAGATTAATTTTATTGCAACAATGTAGCTGAAACTAGCTTTTTTTCCCCCTTGTAGGAAAATGCTGGATTAAGAATCACTTCTCCACTTTGTTGAGAAGAAAGTGGGTTACAAAATAAAATAAAATGAGTTTCAGTATATCTCCTCCCCAGATTTAGGGACATCTAATAAGAGTATTGATTGGAGAAGGCAATGACACCCCACTCCAGTACTCTTGCCTGGAAAATCCCATGGACGGAGGAGCCTGGTAGGCTGCGGTCCATGGGGTCACTAAGAGTCGGACACGACTGAGTGACTTCCCTTTCACTTTTCACTTTCATGCACTGGAGAAGGAAATGGCAACCCACTCCAGTGTTCTTGCCTGGAGAATCCCAGGGACGGGGGAGCCCGGTGGGCTGACGTCTATGGGGTCGCACAGAGTTGGACACGACTGAAGTGACTTAGCAGCAATAAGTGTATGGATTAAGGTAAGTCAGAACCAAGCAGATGTCTTCCCTGGGTAATAAGTCCTCCCAGTCTCCTTACCATTGAAAGGTTGTTGAGACATGAAAGATGCCGGAATTCTTGGCCTCTGGAGGAGACAAATGCAATCTGGGCCCAGTGACAAGATTTGATTGCTCAGAGCTTTTGTGTAATAAAGTTTTATTAAAGTATGAAAGAGATAGAGAAAGTTTCTGACCTAGACATCAGAAGGGGGCTTTCTGCCCCCCTGCTAGTCTTTAGTCAGATGTTTTATGTCTGTTAGAAAGCTATTCATCAGATAAGAGAGACACCGCAAGGCTGACAGAGATTCCCCAGGCCCCTCTCCCACAATATGCATCTTTGAGATAAGATGGCATGAGGTCATCCCCCAGCCATAAAATATGAATACTGGTTTGTTGAGCTATTATCAGCCCAAGGTTTGAGAAAAAAAAAAAAAGGTAGTCTTAGGTGAAACCATTTTGAAGAAAGGCAAATTCCAAAGCAAATACATAGTTTCATTAACATAGCTTAATAAAAAACATTTCCATAAAAAAACACGCATTGGTTAGCCCAAGGTTTGAGAAAAACTAAGTTAAGGTGGAAACAGGTGTCATCATGGCAACACATAATTTTAAGAGAAAAAAAAAAAAACCTGACACTTGTAGTTTGCTTCCTCCTGCCGCTTAAGGGAGAGACAAAAAATCTCTGACACTTGCAGCCCGTTTCCTGCGTTTGGAGACCCCCGGCCTTCCCGCCTGTTACCCCCTCACCACCAATAACAGGAGCGCGGGGCTGGGTGGGGAGCTGCAGGCTTCTGTCAAGACCTCCACCCTCCCTTCCCACTCCACAGCCTCCTGGCCTGGCTTTTGCCCTCTACATTGAGACTTTGGGACCAATCTCATGATTGCGTTTCTTGCTGTCTCACTCACCAGAAAGCTGAGGCATCTCAGGAGAGCCCTCAGCCCTATTAAATACTGTCCACAGCTCTTCATATCTCTCTTCTTAAGCCCAGCAGCCCCTCCTGCCCAACTCCTCAAATCATTCTACTGTTGCTTCTGGAATCCACAGTCAGTCATCAGCATAACCTAATAGACAGCAACTTTGCTCCTTCTCCTAATATAACCCTAACTTTACGTTAACTACTTGTTCAGCGGAAATCTGTGTTCTGAGACAAGGCTTCCCTAGCAGCAATCTCAGTGGTGAAAATTTTCTTATCCTCTTTCCTCTTAATGCTGTATTGTTCCACGATTTTGACTTTGTAATATTTTCATACTTTGATTTTTTTTCTCCAAGCTCTTTCTTTAAGTGATCTTACTTAGTTTTGTGGATTCAATATGATATGAGAGGGTTAAATCAATACCAAATTGCCAACACAGCTGAAATTAAGATCTGATGCCGCTAGCTCAATTATTTATGCAGCCCTTCTAAGTTAGATGGCCAGAAGGAATCTGAAATTCACAACGCCTAACCTGCAATCGTCTTTCATGTTCTTTCTCAAACATCTGCTTCTTCTACACCATTCCCTATAGGACTATACCAAACAATGGAATCATTATTGTTCTTTCTCTGATGCCTACATTCAATGTATCAGGAAATCCAGCAAGCTCTGCTTTTGAAATGCACTCAGAATTGGGTAATTTCTCACTGAGAGCCTGCTCCAAGCCATCATTAACTGTTGTGTCGATTAATAAGATGAATACCAAGAATAATGAAATGGATGAAAGCATAGTAATCCAGATTTCATTCTCACATGGAATCTTTCCTTGTGACACCTACATTTTGTGTCCCTAAATACATTTTGTCACTATCTTCTCATAGTAAGCATATTTACATTGATTGAATCCTGATAAGTGCCAGGTGATATTGTAATATCCATTTGACACTTTAAGAAATTGAGGCTCACACATTCTAGTTAATACCCAAGATGACTCAGAAAATAATCAAATCTTACTTGGCATAGCTGGACTGTGCACAACTTGAATAAAAGAGGACTATTGTTTGAAAAATTGCAGGAAAGTATGGACAGAATATGAGACTGAAAGGATTTGGGGAAAGAAGCAAATGAATGAGTGAGCATATAGAATGCTCAATTTCACAGTTATCTGGAATTCTTCAATTGCAACATATGCTCAGTGTTGCAGTCAATACATAGACCATTAACTCTGTGTTAGTCATAATGTGTGAAAGCCTACAATGCCGGTTTGCATTATCACTTCAGTTTGATAATGAGTTCAAGGGAAAACTTGAACTCATCAATACCAGTTGATGGCCAACTGATACTGAGTAATACCCAAAGTCAGGTATCTAGTACAAAGTGGAGCTAGAATTAGCATCCAAGTGTCCCTAACCTGGAGTCACACTTTAAACAACTACTCTCTGATGTCTGAATTTCCATACTATCCCACTGTCTGGGAATTACACATTCTATGTATCCTATTATCCTCTGAGAGTACTGAAACCTAGAAAATGAAATATTAAAATTTGTGTTGCTAGAATATAATGATGTTCTTGATATAATGGTCTTCCCTGTAGCTGAAAGGGTAAAGAATCTGCCTGCTACACAGGAGACCTGGGTTCGATCCCTGGATTAGGAAGACCCTCTGGAGAAGGGAATGGCGATTCACTCCAGTATTCTTGCCTGAAGAATCCTATGGACAGAGGAGCTTGACAGGCTACAGTCCATGGGATAGTAAAGAGTCGAACACGACTGAGCAACTAACACTAAGCTTGATGCAGTAGTGGTGATTGCAATGAAATGAATTAAATTATAGTAGCCTATTTTATTGCATGAATTTCTTTGTTTTTGAAAATATGAATTAGGAGGCTAAAAAAATCTCATTTTAACATTTATGTTTTGGCCACACTGAATGGCATGTTGTATCTTAGTTCTACGACCAGAGATCAAACCTATGCTCTTGCTTTGGGAGCATGGAGTCTTAACCACTGAATCTCCAGTTAANTGAATTAGGAGGTTAAAAAAATCTCATTTTAACATTTATGTTTTGGCCACACTGAATGGCATGTTGTATCTTAGTTCTACGACCAGAGATCAAACCTATGCTCTTGCCTTGGGAGCATGGAGTCTTAACCACTGAATCTCCAGTTAAGTCTGCTAACAAATCTCATTCTAAGAAATCTCTGCAATCATCTTGTAGATGTCTGTTTACAATTCTGAACTTAAGATTCAATCATTTATGAGGATGGATGATTGGGTTATATTATCTTCAAAATTCTTTAAGCTAGAACATTCTGTGATTCTACCATTATTTAAAAATTAACTTTTGTTGTTATGTCCATGTTAAATTGAGCAAATTCTGATATAAGGTATACCTTGGATGTAATTATGTTTCTAAGCACAGTTACAACCTAGATCCTCTTTCCTCATTGATACATTGCATTTTCATAATGCATAAATAACCCCCATGGAGAACAGTACGGTCGTGACTGAGTTCACTCTTGCCGGGATAACTGATGACCCACAACTGCAGATCCCACTCTTTCTAGTGTTCACGCTCATCTACCTCCTCACTCTGGCTGGGAACCTGGGGGTGATCATGCTGATCCTGCTGGACTCTCGTCTCCACACTCCCATGTACATCTTCCTCAGCCACCTCTCCCTGGTGGACTTTGGTTACTCCTCAGCCGTCACTCCCAAAGTGATGGCTGTCTTCCTCACGGGAGACAAGGCCATTTCCTACAAAGCCTGTGCTGCTCAGTTTTTCTTCTTTGCTGTCTTTCTCATTATGGAAACTTTTCTCTTGGCCTCAATGGCCTATGACCGTCACGCAGCGGTGTGCAAGCCACTCCATTACACCAACATCATGACACCAAGGGTGTGTGCCTGGATGGTCGTAGGATGCTATGCCTTTGGCTTTCTCGAGGCCTCCATGCACACTTGGAATGCGTTCAGTCTCTCTTTCTGCAGATCCAATGTGATTGACCACTTTTTCTGTGATGCTCCTCCTGTCCTGGCTCTCTCATGCTCAGACAGCAACAGAGGTGAGATGGTGTTTTTCATTTTGGCAGGCTTTAATATCATCTTTACCATTACGGTCATCCTGATCTCTTACCTGTTTATCTTTGTCACCATTCTGAGGGTGCGCTCATCTG
>SJYT01034606.1:8370-32160 GCA_006410635.1 Cephalophus harveyi
TATCTATATCCCAGTTGCCTATTTATGGTTCATAGAAAGATAAATCCAATGAACAATATTTAATAAAAATATATTTTAAGTAATCAGTATAATTTAGAAGGGTATGACTCTCAATTCATAATCCATAATTTCAAGAGTACCAAGAAAAATTTTTTTTCATAACAGTTATTACTGAGATACCCATACCCATGGTTAATTTAATTGGGTGCCTCCTGTTGTGGTGGTTCTGTTGCTTTTATGAAATGACTAAGCTCAGAGGTTAAAGCGTCTGCCTCCAATGCAGGATACCCGGCTTCGATCCCTGGGTCAGGAAGAGCCCTTGGAGAAGGAAATGGCAATCCACTCCAGTATTCTTGCCTGGAGAATCCCATGGATGGAGAAGCCTAGTAGGTTACAGTCCACGGGGTCGCAAAGAGTCGGACACGACTGAGCAACTTCACCTATAATTAAATAGCCCGGCTTTTGTTTTGACCAATCAGATGAAAGCTGGCATCACTGCTAGCACTTCGTGCTGAATAAGGTTTAATATTATATGTGAGGTGCAGAGAAGTATGTAAGCTCAAAATAAAAGCAATCTGCTTATTATAGACAGACTTTTGAAGTAGTCAGTATTTGTTTTCCTATTCAAATTTTGTTGTTTGAATTTAGGAAATATTGCGTTATAGTTCCAGAGTTTCTGGTAGTCTTATTTGAGTTAAACTTTTTCAAATCTAGTTTTAAACCACTCTAATCAATCAACAATTCTGTGAGCATACTTCCAAGGCAAGTCAATCAGTGACAGCCTTACACTTTGAAAGATAAGTATTAAACATCAGACTTACTATAATCAAAGCTATGGTTTTTCCACTAGTCAAGTACGATGTGAGAGAGCTTCAGCTGCCATTTCAAAATTTCAAAAACTAGGTAGCCTGAACAACAGAAATATATTATCTCACAATTCTGGAGGTCACAAATCCAAGATCAGGGTGCCAACATGATTAAGATGTGGTAAGAGCTCTCTTGAGAGTTTACAGATAGCTGCCTTCTTTCCATGTCTTCACATGGCAGAAAAAGAGTAAGAACAAACTCGCTGGTGTCTCATCTTATGAGTATCAGTCCCATTCTGAGAGCCTCAGTTTCATGACTCCATTTAAACCTAATTACTTCCTCTACTCTATTTCCAGTACCATCACATGAAAGTTAGGGTTGCAACACATGAATTTTGTAGGAAGACACAATGTAGTTACAAAGCATCAGATATGACTGAGTAACAATTCAGTCCACATTACTCAGTTCCATATTATTTACATAATTTGTATATACAACCTGTTGCCTCTTCCAAAAAAAATTTTTTTCCTTGTTCTCAAAGAGAGCTGACAGACATTGTGTTTTTCTTCTGATAGCTACTAAAATATGCTCTTATTGAAAAGAATGTAATAATAAATAAAGCCAAAGCATTCAAATTCCCTAATATCCTAAAAGGAATGGTGGAGGGAAGGGCGATGTGAAATATCTTGCCACAAAACATAACAGAACTATCTTTTTCAGTTTGAATTTTATTAAACAGTAAGTAGCTCTGGCTTAAGATGGTAGGTCATAATATATCATTAAGTACTTTATTGCTACCATCAAAATCATTTTCCTAGCATCTTATAAGAAGAGCATTCGGTTTCTAAATATTTGTTATTTTGTTCCATGTCACTTTCTTTTGAGATTAAAATTTTTTCCACTTTTTAATTTCTTTCAACTTTTCCTAGAGTGATAATTTTAAGACATTCTGGTAAGTGAATAAAGACACTTCAGGAAAATTAATCTAATTTTACTTCCAGCCAAGTCAGTATCATATTTGTTAAAAGGAGAACAAACTTGTATCTAAAAACAATTTTAAATAATCTACATCTGAATAATTCCAACTGACTTAGATTTCCCCATTAACTTGTCCTAACTCCTAGATAGTAAAATTTGAAAATTCAGGGCAATTAGAATTTTTTAAATAGGGCTTCCCTGGTGGCTCAGATGGTAAAGGGTCTGCCTGTAATGCGAGAGACCCAGGTTTGATCCTTGGGTCAGGAAGATCCCCTGGAGAAGGAAATGGCGACCCACTCCAGTATTCTTGCAATCTACATCTGAATAATTCCAACTGACTTAGATTTCCCCATTAACTTGTCCTAACTCCTAGATAGTAAAATTTGAAAATTCAGGGCAATTAGAATTTTTTAAATAGGGCTTCCCTGGTGGCTCAGATGGTAAAGGGTCTGCCTGTAATGCGAGAGACCCAGGTTTGATCCTTGGGTCAGGAAGATCCCCTGGAGAAGGAAATGGCAACCCACTCCAGTATTCTTGCTTAGAGAATTCTGTGGATTGAGGAGCTTGGTTGGCTACAGTCCACGGGGTTGGAAAGAGTGGGACACGACTGAGCGACTTCACTTCACTTCAAACTTTCTTAAAACACCTTTAAAAGATCTTTTTCAATTAAACCTAAAATGGAAGAAGTGTTTTAAATATTATTTTTTTCATAAAATTAATGAAATAATTTTTTTTAATTAAAAAAAAATAATAGTAAATGGGCACCCGGAGTTTATATGAATCTGAGAATAGAGTGAAGAAAATGGATTCTAAATCCATGGGAATGAGTTTCTATGTCATGAAGAAAAAAAATACAAGTTCCTTTTGAGAAAATGAATTTAGTTCATTTATTCTAGCTTGTCTACATCTCTTGAGTTCCAAGGATAGCTTTGAGAAAAAATGAAAACAGTAACAGATGACCTTGCAATTGATGAATCAATTGATTTCATACTGAAACTATGTACGTGGTGATAGAAAGATGTTTTAATATTTGTTACAGAGAAACAGAAGCTAAATGAGGGTTTACATTCATATCCCTTGAATTCTCAGAAAGATGATATAATATGAGGTACTTTAATACAAAAACTCTGTTAGAAGATTATTTAGCATTTCTGAAACAAGTTATAGTTATAAAGAATATAGTTTGATAAGCTGTGTAGTATGGATTTCCCTGGTGACTGACAAGACATGTAGTATATGGAAGTATAATAAAAGTATAAAGTTATTAAATTCTAGTCAATACTGTATACAAATATTTAATGCTTGTTAATATAGAAATCTGGATCCCACCATTAAAATATACAATTTTATAAATCATTGAGTCACAATTTGTAAATTGTACTACCAAATTTCCTTCTAGTTATTGTCTTTCTGGTTTAAGCTTCAACAGAATTGGAAATCGTTCATCTTTGCTATTTCCCCTTTTTATAGGATTACAAAAACAACCCACTGAGGTATTTCTTCTAGTATATACTACCTCTTTCTCCAAGTCACTTTCACATTGTTCTCATTCAGTTTGATCATCTCAGCTGACTGTAAAAATAATGATATATATTTTTAATAATTTATACTCATTAAACATAAGCTTGGAATAACTGAATAACAGTTTAATTGAGTCCTCCAATATAGCTACCACTTTAAAAAGGAAATTTTAAACACTACAGGAACTGTTTAAAAGGAAATTTATACAGTTTCTAAAAGTGGCATGTCCAGCAGCAAGAGTGTGCAATAGTGATAATTATGAGAACAGAAGTTCTGTAAACTACCTCTCACTGTGATTGAACAATCTTTTTCTCTCATGGGCTGTCCAATCACTGCAGCTTCCAACATCCATTCTTAACCCCTGTTGTGACTGTATCACACATCCACAGCAGTCTGTTCACCTTAAATTTCCTCCTGCTTTCTAATATTTTAGGGATTGACATAAGAAATCCCTCTTCCCATCCATAATCTATCTTCCCTGTGTTTGTGTTACTGATGCCTTCTTCTCAACTGATAAAAGGGAGGGATGTATCCTGTCCTGTCAAAATCAGCATCTCCTCAAATGCATCTCTCATTTTATATTCTCAGTGGTTTCACTTTTTCAGGTATCCTCTCCTGCTGTTTCTCATGTCTGGGGTATTTTTGCCAGTAGCCTAGAAGCATCTATTAATTTCTATAATTTTCAAAAGGAAACCAAATAAAATGAAACCCCCTTTGATGCCCCCATTCCTCTGTGGTAACTGTTCCATTTCATTTGTTCCCTTCATATGTGCACTTTTAAAAAGGTAGACCTGTACATGCTGTTTTCCATTTCCTGTAAAGTTCATTCATTTGCAGCTTCTGTAAAATCTTGCTCATACTCAATCATTCCTTCAAGTGTGGAGAGGCCCAGGGCAAACAGTCACCTCTCTTCAGCTGTCCTACTGACTTAAATTTATATATCAGAGCAGCTCTTAGCTAAACTGACCTCTTTCTCAATAAATTACTCCTATTTCATGGCTTACTCCCACTCTTCAAGTTTTCCAACAATCAGTTCAGTTCAGTTAAGTTCAATTGCTAAGTCATGTTCGACTCTTTGTGACCACATGGACTGCAGCACACCAGGCCTCCCTGTCTATCACCAACTCCTGAAGTTGACTCAAACTCATGTCCATTGAGTCGGTGATGGCATCCAACCACATCATCCTCTGTTGTTCCCTTCTCCTCTTGCCTTCAATCTTTCCCAGCATCAAGATCTTTTCAAATGAGACAGTTCTTCACATCAGGTGACCAACATATTGGAGTTTCAGCTTCAGCATTAGTGCTTCCAATGAATATTCAGGACTGATTTTCTTTAGGATGGACTGACTGGATCTCCTTGCTGTCTGAGGGACTCTCAGGAGGCTTCTCCAACACCATAGTTTAAAAGTATCAATTCTCTGGTGTTCAGCTTTCTTTATAGTCCAACTCTCAGATCCATACATGACTACTGGAAAAACCATAGCTTTGACTAGATGGACCTTCATTGGCAAAGTAATGTCTCTGCTTTATTAATGTGCTGTCTTGGTTGGTCATAACTTTTCTTCCAAGAAGCAAGTGTCTTTTAGTTTCACAGTTGCAGTCACCATCTGCAGTGATTTTGGAGTACAAAAATTAAAGTCTGTCATTGTTTCCACTGTTTCCCCATATATTTGCCATGAAGTGATGGACCAGATGCCATGATCTTAGTTTTCTGAATGTTGAGTTGTAAGCCAACTTTCCCCCTCTCCTCTTTCACTTTCATCAAGAGGCTCTTTAGTTCTTCTTCGCTTTCTGTCAAAAGGGTGGTGTCATCTGCATACCAGAGGTTATTGATATTTCTCCCAGAACTCTTGTTTTAAACTTGTGCTTCATCCAGTTCTGTGTTTCTCATGATATACTCTGCATATAAGTTAAATAAGCATGGTGACAATATACAGCCTTAACATTCTCCTTTTCCTATTTGGAAACAGTCTGTTGTTCCATGTCCAGTTCTAGCTGTTGCTTGTTGACCTGCATACAGATTTCTCAAGAGGCAGTTCAAGTGATCTGGTATTCCCATTGCTTGAAAAATTTCACAGAGTTTGTTTTGGTCCACACAAGCACAGGCTTTGGCTTAGTCAATAAAGCAGAAGTAGATGTTTTTCTGGAACTCTCTTGCTTTTTTGATGATCCAGTGGATGTTGGAAATTTGACCTCTGATTCTGCTGCCTTTTCTAAATTCAGCTTGAACATTTAGAATTTCGTGGTTCATGTACTGTTGAAGACTTGTTTGGAGAATTTTGAGCATTACTTTATTAGCGTGTGAGATAACTGCAGTTATGTGGTAGTCTGAGCATTTTTTAGCATTGCCTTTCTTTGGGATTGGAATGAAAGCTGACCTTGTCCAGCCCTGTGACCACTGCTGAGTTTTCCAAAATGCTGGCATATTGAGTGCAGCACTTTCACAGCATCATCTTTTAGGATTTAAATTAGCTCAACTGGAAGTCCATCACTTCCACTAGCTTTGTTCGTAGTGATGTTTCCTAAGGTCTACTTGACTCTGCATTCCAGGTTGTCTGGCTATAGGTGAGTGATCACACAGTCGTGATTATCTGGATCATGAGGATCTTTTTTGTATGGTTCTTCTGTGTGTTCTTGCCACCCCTTCTTAATATTTAATGCGTCTGGTAGGTTCACACGATTTCTGTCCTTTAGTAAGCTCATCTTTGCATGAAACATTCCTTTGGTATCTCTAATTTTCTTGAAGTGATCTCTAGTCTTTCCCATTCTATTGTTCTCTATTTCTTTGCACTGATCACTGAGGAAGGCTTTCTTATCTCCTTGCTATTCTTTGGAACTATGCCTTCAACTGGGTATATCTTTCCTTTTCTCCTTTGCCTTTTGCTTCTCTTCTTTTCTCAGCTATTTTAAGGTCTCTTCAGATAACCATTTTGCCTTTTTGCAAATCTTTTCTTTGGGAATGTATTGATCTCTGCCTCCTGTACAATGTCACGAACCTGTGTCCATAGTTCCTCAGGCAGTCTATCAGATCTAATCCCTTGAATCTATTTGTCACTTCCACTGTATAATCATAAGGGATTTGATTTAGGTTATACCTGAATGGTGTAGTGGTTTTCCTTACTTTCTTTAATATAAGTCTGAATTTGGCAATAAGGTATTCATGATCTGAGCCGCAGTCAGCTCCCAGCCTTGTTCTTGCTGACTGTATAGAACTTCTCCATCTTTGGGTGCAAAGAATATAATTAATCTGATTTAAGTATTGACCATCTGGTGATGTCCACATGTAGAATCTTCTTGTGTGTTGTTGGAAGGGAGTGTTTGCTATGACCAGTGTGTTCTCCTGGCAAAGCTCTATTAACCTTTGCCCTGCTTCATTCTGTACTCCAAGGTCAAATTTGCCTATTACTCCTCGTATTTCTTGACTTCTTACTTTTGCATTCCAGTTCCCTATCATGAAAAGGACATCTTTTTTGGGTGTTAGTTCTAGAAGGTCTTGTAGGTCTTCATAAAACCATTTGAGTTCAGCTTCCTCAGCATTACTGGTCGGGGCATAGACTTGGATTACCATGATATTGAATGGCTTGCCTTAGAAACAGATCATTCTGTCATTTTTGAGACTGTGTCTAAGTACTGCATTTCAGACTCTTTTGTTGACCATGATGGCTATTCCATTTCTTCTAAGGTATTCTTGCCCACAGTAGTAGATATAATGATCACCTGAGTTAAATTCACCCATTCCAGTCCATTTTAGTTCACTGATTCCTAAAATGTCAGTGTTCACTCTTGCCATCTCCTGTTTGACCACTTCCAATTTGCCTTGATTCATGGACCTAACATTCCAGGTTCCTATGCAATATTGCTCTTTACAGCAATATTGGACTTTACTTCCATCACCAGTCACATCCACAACTGGGCATTGTTTTTGCTTTGGCCGTGTCTCTTCATTCTTTCTGGAGTTATTTCTCCACTGATCTCCAGTAGCATATTAGGCACCTACCAACCTGAGGACTTCATCTTTCAGTGTCCTGTCTTTTTGCCTTTTGATACTGTACATGAGGTTCGCAAGACAAGAATACTGAAGTGGTTTGCCATTCCCTTTTCCAGTGGACCACGCTTTGTCAGAACTCTCCACCATGACCCACCCATCTTGGGTGGCCCTACGTGGCATGGCTCATTGTTTCACTGAGTTAGAGAAAGCTGTGGTCCATGTGATCAGGTTGATTAGTTTCCTGTGATTATGGTTTTCAGTCTTTCTCCCCTCTGATGGAGAAGAATAAGAGGCTTATGGAAGGTTCCTGATGGTAGAGTGACTGAGGGGGAAATTGGGTCTTGTTCTGATGGTTGGGGTCATGATCAGTAAATCATTAATCCAAATTTCTGTTGATGGATGGAGCTGTGTTCCTTCCCTGTTATTTACCTTTTCCAAGCTATGGTGGAGGTAATGAAGATAATGGCAAACTCCTTCAACATGTCCCATGCACGCACTGCTACAGTCAGTGCCCCCAGCCTTCTCAGCATGCACTGCTGACCCACACATCCACTGGAGACTACTGGACACTTATGGGCAAGTCTGGGTCAGTCTCTTGTGGGGTTACTGCTCCTTTCTCCTGGGTCCTGGTGTGCACAAGGTTCTGTTTGTGCCCAGGAAGAATTTGTTTCCCAGTCCTGTGTAAGTTCTGGGACTCTATGGTGGGCTTAATTGTGACCTCCTCCAAGAGGGCTTATGCCATACCTGGGTCCTCTACACCCAGAGGTCGTGCCCCTGAGACAGTCCACTGCTGACCTGTATCTCCACAGGAAATATTCAAACGCAGTTCTGTCTCAGTCTCTGTGGGATCTCTGGGTCCTGGTGCAACAAAGGTTTGTTTGAGCCCTCTGAGAATTTCTGGTGGGTATGGAGTTTGATTCTAAATGTGATTTTGTGCCTCCTACCATAGTCCACTCATGTAGACTTCCATTCTTCTACCCTCTAATGAGTATCATTCTTTGCAATTCTAACCTTACCCTTTCACTCTCCTTTCCTTCTCCTTCTAGGAGATTTAGGCAACCTTGAATGCCATATATAGTGGCATTTATAGTGCCATATGTAGTGACCTTTATTTGAGATAAATAGAGATGAGTTTATCTTTACTTCACTTATCTACTTACCTATGGTACAGCTATCTTAGATTAATGGGTGCAAACTCTTTCGCATGTTTGTCCTTAATTCCATGTTTTCACTTTAATTAATATACAACAGCTTGCTAACTTTTGCCAGTCACTCAACCCTGCAAAATATGGCCTCCTTAACCAACTTATGTCACCTCACATTTTAAAACCCAATTTGTAAAACCCCCATAATCAATAATTTTTAATACATAAATTTAACTATGCATTGTTCTTCTGTTTGCTAGAGTCTGCTTTAATATGGACAGATAGTGCTCATATCTCTAATATATAACTCACTCAATTCCTATCAGTCAGCATAGTTGGAGCATCTTTGAGCCAAGCCCTACTTTGTTGATTTCATTAAAGATATATATTTTTTTAATTACAAAGAAAGAGAACTTTTCAAAACGTTTCACAAACTTTGAATAGAATTCCATTTTTAACTTTTGTCTACTTGCCAAACTTTTTTTTTTTTATTTTAAGATATGATTCAACCCATTACAAGTTAAATGTCTGATTCTGAATTCCAGTTTTACCAGCCCCTTTGTATGTGATCTTTGGCAAAATATAGTGTGTCTTTGTGCCTCAGTTTTATTGTCTATATAAATCTCATGTGTGTGTGCTTAGTCCCACAGTCATTTCAGACTTTTTGAGAGCCCATGTACTGTAGCCCTCCAGGCTCCTCTGTCCATGGGGATTTTCCAGGGAAGAATACTGGAGTGGGTTGCCATGCATACCTCCAGGGGATCTTCCCAACCTAGGGATTGATCTCAGGCCTCCTACATTGCAGGTGGACTCTTTACAGTCTGAGCCACCAGGAAAGCCTGGCAATCTCATACACACAAACACACACACACACATACACACACACAGAGAGACTCATTGGAAAAGATCCTGATGCTGGAAGGATTGAAAGCAGGAGGAGAAGAGGGTGATAGAGGATGAAACGGTTGGATGGCATCACCAATGCAGTGGGCTTAAATTTGGGAAAACTCCAGGAGAAGGTGAGGAACAGGAAGGCCTGGCATGCTGCAGTCCATGGGGTTGTGAAGAGTTAGACAGGACTTGATGACTGAACAACAACAGCTGTATATATTTAACAAATATAAGTATTGCTTTCAAGCTTGTTTGTGTGAAACAATCAGAAATATTCATGGTGCCTATTGAAGAAAGTAGGGAAAACCACTAGACCATTCAGGTATGACCTAAATCAAATCCCTTATGATTATACAGTGGAAGTGACAAATAGATTCAAAGGATTAGATCTGATAGACTGCCTGAAGAACTATAGACAGAGGTTCGTGACATTGTGCAGCAGGGAGTTATCAAGACCATCCCCAAGAAAATGAAAGGCAAAAAGGCAAAATGGTTATCTGAGGAGGCCTTACAAATAGCTGAGAAAAGAAGAGAAGCAAAAGGCAAAGGAGAAAAGCAAAGATATACCCTTTGAATGCAGAGTTCCAAAAAATAGCAAGGAGAGATAAGAAAGCCTTCCTCAGTGATCAGTGCAAAGAAATAGAGGAAGATAGTAGAATGGGAAAGACTAACGACCTCTTCAAGAAAATAAGAGATAACAAGGGAATATTTCATGCAAAGATGGGCACAAAAAAGGACAGAAATAATATGGACCTAACAGAGCAGAAGATATTAAAAAAGGTGGCAAGAATACACAGAAGAACTATACAAAAAGAGCTTCATGTCCCAGATAGTCATGATGGTGTGACCACTTACCTAGAGCCAGACATCCTGGAATGTGAAATCAAATGGTCCTTAGGAAATATCACTATGAACAAAGCTAGTGGAGGTGATGGAATTCCAGTTGAGCTATTTCAAATCCTAAAAGTTGATGCTGTGAAAGTGCTGCACTCAGTATGCCAGCAAATTTGGAAAATGCAGCAGTGGCCACTGGGCTGGAAAAGATCAGTTTTCATTTCAACCCCAAAGAAAGGCAATGCCAAAGATGTTCAGACTACCACAAAACTACAGTTATCTCACACACTAGCAAAGTAATGCTCAAAATTCTCCAAACGAGGCTTCAACTGTACGTGAACTAAGAACTTCCAGGTGTTCAAGCTGGATTTAGAAAAGGCAGAGGAACCAGAGATCTAATTGCCAACATCCACTGGATCATAGAAAAAGCAAGAAACTTCCAGAAAAACATATACTTCTGCTTTATTGATTATGGCCAAAGCCTGTGACTAAAGACCACAACAAACTCTGGAAAATTCTTAAAGAGATGGCAATACCAGACCACCTGAACTGCCTCTTGAGAAATCTGTATACAGGTCAGGAAGCAAGAGTTAGAACTGGACATGGAAAAATAGACTGTTTCAAATCGGTAAAGGAGTACATCAAGGCTGTATTTTGTCATCCTGCTTATTTAACTTATATGCAGAATACATCATGATATATGCTGGACTGGATGAAGCACAAGCTGGAATGAAGATTGCCCAGAGAAAGATCAGTAACCTCTGGTATGCAGATGACACCACCCTTATGGCAGAAAACAAAGAATAACTAAAGAGCCTCTTGATGAAAGAGGAGAATGAAAAAGTTGGCTTAAAACTTAACATTCAGAAAGCTAAAATCATGGCATCTGGTCCCATCACTTCATGGCAAATAGATGGGGAAACAGTGACTGACTTTATTTTGGAGGCTCCAAAATCACTGCAGATGTTGACTGCAGCCATGAAATTAAGAGACACTGCTCCTTGGAAGAAGAGTTATGACCAACCTAAACAGCAAATTAAAAAGCAGATATATTACTTTGCCAGTAAATGTCTATCTAGTCAAAGCTATGGTTTTTCCAGTAGTCATGTATGGATGTGAGAGTTGGACTATAAAGAAAGCTGAGCACCAGAGAATTTATACTTTTGAACTGTGGTGTTGGAGAAGACTCTTGAGAGTCCTTTGGACTGCAAGGAGATCCAACCAGTCCATCCTAAAGAAAATCAGTCCTGAATATTCATTGGAAAGATTGATGCTGAAGCAGAAACTCCAATATGTTGGCCACCAGATGTGAAGAACTGTCTCATTTGAAAAAACCCTGATGCTTGAAAAGATTAAACTTGGGAAGAGAAGGGGACAACAGAGGATGAGATGGTTAGATGGCATCACTTACTCAATGGGCATGAGTTAGTAAGCTCCGGGAGTTGGTGATGGACAGAGAGGCTTGATTTGCTGCAGTTCATGGGGTCACAAAGAGCTGGACATGAAGGACTGAACTCACTGAGGAACCACTCAGTGAATGCTATGCTACTGGTTATCCTCTTCCTTTTCCTTCTTGTCATTATTTTCACTTGGATAAGACATATCATTATCATATTGGTTAACTCACTTAAGAAGAATGGGCTTATCTTATCTATCTTGTATTCTTATGTGCTACTTATTCATGGTTTCTGAAACAACTTACCACGAACCTAGTGACTTAACAACACAAATTTTCTAACCTACAGGTCTATAGGTCAGAAGTCTAACATGGAAGTATTGGGGTAAAATCAAGTTGTCAGTCAGGCTAATTTCCTTAACAGAGGCTCCTTGGAAGAAGGTTTCTGTTTCTTTTCCATTTCTGAAGCTTCTTGCGTTCATTGACTTGTGCCTCTCACCGTCTTTCTTTAAAGTCAGAAATATTGCCTCCATCTTTTATTTTCTCCTACTTCTTAGATTTTTTCCCTCTGACCACAATCAAGAAGGGTTCCAGGCTTTCTAGGGTTCATGTGGGTCGACTGGATCCACTTGGATAATCTAGTCTAATAGTCCCATTTCAAAGTTCTCAGCATTTATCATATCTGAAAATTCCCTTTGGTTCTGGAGATTGAGACACTGATATCTTTGGGAATCCATTATATTGATTACTATACCTACTTTCTAATATACCTACTACCTTATTGAGTCATAGGTGTCATATGGAGTCATATGATGGGTGAGGAAAATTGCCAATATAAATCCCTTATATTTTTACCACAAATCCTTTTAACAATATTGTAATTAAAAGTTACTCTTGAAATGTATTTGTACTCTTTACAGTAGATTAATACTTCAGATATAATACAATTTTGGATGTCATATATTTCTTTTTGACATGCATAAACAATTTCATAAGGGGACACATTTAGTTTAAAATACCATGCATTATTGAGAATGAGTAAAATAATTACCTTTAAATATTAAATTATCGCCAATATACATTAATATTCAAAGATGTTTACAAACTCTGAATGGAATTCCAAATTTACCCTCCATGAGCAGTATTTTCTAATAGGAAGCCATCTGGAAGCCATTATGTTGGAGAGTAAGAAAATTATAACAGTTCAAAATGTTCTCACATTCTGCAGCATAAGTTTTCTTAGGGGATGTTAGGGCTATTATAGTGTTAGGTTCTTTCGGAAGTCATGTAAGTGTTATTTTTAGTCCATTAACACTCCTCCCATATTAGCTATTAGGATTGCTTTGTTGTGACTGCTACTGAGAAAGGGATTGATTATAAAGGAAGAGTGTATCTATATAAATGAATCTAAGTTGAAGAAAAGGATGGATGTAGAATAATAAGCTAAAATAGACAAAGCTATGGATTTATACATAGTAGGGGAATTGTGAAAGGACAAGGATAAAACTTGATAGATTCTATATCCAATTGGAGAATTAATGATAGATTTTTTGCCTACTTTACACTTCTGTTAAACTTTCTAAGCATTCATGTGAAAAATAAGTAGCTTCCAGATACTGAAAGAGGTTTCTCTTTCCAAGTCTTAGATAGGTATGCTTTTTGTAGGTGCATTCATTATTCTTTTAATTTCATTGAAATTTAAATGTTTCTAACATATTGAACCTAGGTTGAAATTTTCTGCTATTTTAAAAAAGAAGTGTTAATTCATGAGTGCAGTCTAACTGTAAATGATTTATAAAATATATGATTATATAGAATACACATTTTGAAACTTTTATGGTCCTGGTCTGTTACATTTCTAACTCCCCCACAGAAATAAACATGGCTAACATTTGCATGTGCATGCACATGCACATACATTAAACAGATATTTCATTTTAGTAGAAATTGGATCATGCTTTCATATATCTTTTGGTTTTTTGCTTTTTTTAATGTGTAGCCACTTCATAGATTTTC
This sequence comes from Cephalophus harveyi, assembly GCA_006410635.1. Taxonomy (NCBI): domain Eukaryota; kingdom Metazoa; phylum Chordata; class Mammalia; order Artiodactyla; family Bovidae; genus Cephalophus; species Cephalophus harveyi. Next base: position 21,947 of record SJYT01034606.1, read on the forward strand.
TCTCTCAGAGCCTGTAGGTGTTAATTCTTTATTTTTAATGACTTCCATTTTATTCATTGTACATAAACAACATACTATTTTCCTACTCCTTTTTTAAGGAATATTTAAGATGTTTCTAGTTGATTACCATTTCATATTAAGATATAATAATCACATTTGATACATATATTTTTATGCATAGATGTATTCTTTGAAGATAGATTCCTTGAAATTACTGTCTTCTAAGACTTACTGTCAAATATGATTGTTAGTCCTGCATACTTCTAAGCCACAATAGTGTTTCATTTCTGCCATAGTTTTTCAATAATTACTATTTGTTTTTAGTATTGCATGACTTTAATATCGCTCTATTTAAAATTGCTAAATATTTGCATTCTGTGCCAAAATGGATGTTTGACAAATCACTGTTATGGTGACATATTTTGATTTCACTTAAAGTTGAAGCTATCATCAGTTATCCTCCCTTACTCTCATTTATTTATTGAGCAGTTATTTATTGAATACCTACTATGTGTCAGTCTGGCAATAAAGATATAAATGAAGCAAATAAAAAGTCTTGTTTTCATAAAGGTTATCTTCTAGAGGGAAGGAGACACTCAATGAAAGAAAAAAATTGCATGTAGTGTGTCATATGGTGAAAGAGCTATAATTTTTTATTTAATCAGATGAAGAATATATGGCCAATGAACATGTAAGAGGAGAGAATTTGCAATTTTAAGTATAGAAGTAAGGAAGCATTAATTTAGTGGATGGGGCTTAAGCAAAAAAAAGAAAAAGAAAAAACTAAGGAAGTCATGATTATATGTGCCAAAAAGCTTTCCAGCTTAAGGAGTTGATGAAGGAATGAGCCTGTTATGCTTGGGAATCATCAGGGCTACTGGTGTGACAGGAAAGAATGAGCTGGGAGGGTAGTGGGTGGTGAGATTAAACAGACAACAGAGACAGGACTATGTCCATCTTGTTAGACAATAAGGAGCACTTTGGCTTTAATTATGAATCATGTGAGGGGCCAAACTTTTGAAGGTTATTGAGTAGGTGAGTAGGTAGTAGCAGCATAAATCACACATTTAAAGGATTCAGGCTTCTGTGTTGGAAAAAAATTAAATTATAAGTAATGAGAATAAAATTAGCTTCTTGCATTTTCCTGCATGCAACATGATGACAGCTATTTACAAAACGTTAATTAGACAATGGTGATAAATATTCAAATTCTAGATATATGGTAAAAGTAAAACTATCCAAATTTGTTGATTCATTTAAGGAAAATGTGAAGGAAAAAAAGAAAAAAATACTAGAGAAATCCTAAGATGATTTCTCAGTGATTTAGAATGAGCAAATGAAAAGATAAAATTGCAGCTTGCTAAGGTGGGAGAGGGAAAATATGTGCCTTGGAGGAAATGAGAAACAGAGATTGCTGATCACTATATTTATAGCACTTTACTTTTGAGTTGTCTGTTACAAGGGGAAATGTTAAAAATGCTACAGTACATTCAACTCATGAGTTCAGAATATTGTTAGGAGATACACACCTGTGAAATAGATCCTATTTAAATCAATGAAACTGGGTGAGTAAGTGTGAATAAAGAAAAGTGCCAAGGATTGAACTCTGGAGCTTTTCAGTATTCAATAGTTCAGTTGCTGAAGAATCTGAGGAGAAGCCAATGAAGTAAAAAGAAGAATCAGGAGACTGCTTCAAGCCAAGTGACAAAAACATTTCTAGGAGAAATCAAATACATATGAAAGATCCAGTAGGATGAGGAGAGAAAATTGAAGACCGAGTTGAAGACATGCCTTCTTAAAGAGATGAGAATACCGGGCCACCTTACCTGTCTCATGAGAAACCTGTATGCAGGTCAAGAAGCAACAGTTAGAACCAGACTTGGAACAAATGAATAGTTCCAAATTGGGGAAGGAGTACTTCAAGGCTGTATATTGTCATTGGTTTGACTTATATGCAGAGCACATCATGTGAAATGCCAGGCTAGATTAATCACAAACTAGAATCAAGCTTGCCAGGAGACATATCAGAAACTTCAGATATGTAGATGATACCACTCCAATGGCAGAATGTGAATAGGAACAAAAAAGCCTCTTGAGAGTAAAAGAGGAGAGTGAAAATAGTGGGTTTAAAACTCAGTATTCAAAAAACTAAGATCACAACATCCAGTTCCATCACTTCATGGCAAGTAGATGGGGAAAAAACAGAAACAGTGAGATTTTATTTTCTTGGGCTCCAAAATCACTGCAGCCATGAAATTAAAAGACACTTGCTCCTTTTAAGAGAGGAAAGCTATGACAAACCTAACAGTGTATTAAGCAGCAAAGACATAACTTTGCTGACAAATGTCAAAGCTATGGTCTTTTCAGTAGTCATATACAGATGTGAGAGTTGGACCATAAAAAAGGCTGAGTGCTAAAGAATTTACGCTTTCAAATTATGTTACTAGAGAAGACTCTTGAAGAGTCCCTTAGACTACAAGGAAAGCAAACAAGTCAATCCTAAAGTAAATAAACCTTGAATATTTATTTGAAGGACTGATGCTGAAGCTGAAATTCCAATATTTTGGCCACCGGATGCAAAGAGCCGATTCATTGGAAAAGAGCCTAATGCTGGAAAAGATTGAAGCAAAAGGAGAAGAGGAAAGCAGAGAATGAGATGGTTAGACAGTATCACCAACTTAGTGGACATAATTTGATCAAACTCGGGGAGATAGTGAAGGACAGGAAAGCTTGGCGTATTGCAGTCCCTGGTATCACAGAGAGTTGGACATGACTTAGAGACTGAACAGCAAAACAAAAGACTTAGGTAGAAATGTAGATTCTACCTGGACATACTAAATCAGAATATTCTAACAAGATTTCGGTTGGCTCATGGCAATTTAAGGCTGTTAAAGTGAGTTTCCAGTTAAGGATGTATGGTGCATGTATGTCTCTGATATATCACATTTTGCTAAATCAGACAGTGGTGAATTATCTGATAGTATTTTAATCATGGCATTAAGTAAACTGTTCTAAAATCAGTCCAGAGATTAAATTTGTTTACATAGCTTATGAAATGGAAAATGAAAAGAAATGTTAATTATCATGAAGTTTTTAGTGTTGTTTTATGTTACAGGAATAACACATTGTTCTCTCTTCTTGGAGAATTTTTATTCCACTGCATTTACTCAGAGATAACTTCCCAAACCTTCCCTCATCCTCTACTCTAGATTTCTTTCAGTAACCATAAACATTTCACCTTAGCTACATTAATCAAAAGTGGGGTGGCAAGGATTGGGAACTAAAAGATCATTGGGTACCCTGGTACTTCTTTATATGAGAACTTGACATTTCTTTAAACTGGTTATAAATATTTACTGTTTATTTTATTTTTGGGGAAAATTTGTTTGTTGAAGATTCATAGAGAAAAAGATTTGCTTACTAAGCTATGTCTATATGTTGAAACAAAGTAAAGAGTATGAAAATGGCAAAATATTTATCACTTTTATCTATTCTTTTTTAAGCAATGTTTTTCTTTGTGATTTTCCAAATTTAATAACTTTTACAGGGAATATTAAACAACATAAAATTCAAAATTATACAACCTTTTACAATTAAATATAAACTATCTTATCATTTAATAATCCTGGTCTGAGATATTTACCGAAGAGAAATAAAAATATATGTCTTCACAAAGACTCTCATATAAATGTTTATATTATAATCATTAAATATAGAATACAACCTAATGTCCATCAACTGGTGAATGGATAAGCAAACTGTGATACATCAGTAAAATAGAATAAGAAAAAAATAATGATTTCACGTAACAACATGAAGTATCTCAAAAGCATAAGGCTAAATAAGTCAGACCAAAGGAGCTATAACCTGAATGTTACCATTTACTCTTGTGAAAAAGGTGGAACTAAAAGCTCAGAAATCATATTAGTAGTCCCAGGGAATAGGGGTGTTGTGTTGTGTTAGTTGTTGTGTTAGTTGCTCAGTCGTGTCCGACTCTTTGCGACCCCATGGACTGCAGCCTTCTGTCCATGAGATTTTCCAGGCAAGGATACTGGGGTAGAGGGAAGGGAATTAACAACACAGCTGAGCATGGGAACTTTTACATGCATGTATTTGTGTGTGTGTGTATACATTAAACATATATTACATATATTTATGTGTACATATATTTTATATTATTATAAAATATTTTAAAAAATTGCTTTCTATGTGTATGTATTGAATATATGAGTGTATAACAAATATACAGCTAAATGGAATATACTTCACTGTGTTTAAATTACCTCAAAAATTTAAAATACCTCAAAAATTCTGACTTAGATAAGGAAAAATGCAATTATAAATTCTTACAGATTAATAAATTATATATACTATTTCACTTTGAAAAAATACTGACTTTAAGGTAATGTGTTTACATATTCCCCTTAAAAAGGTTTTCAGAAGAGACAATTTTGACTAGAAAGAAGTTTTAGTTACTTTCCTGCATAAAGTCCCCACCGCTACCTCTGTTTCTCAGTGTTGCCGAGATTTGAATTTCAGTAGAAATAAAGCAGACTATATTTTAAAAGTTTAGTTCAGTAATGTTTCATGGAATCTTATATTTCTTTCTTTAACTTGCCCAGGGCTGGTTTCTCTTCTTCATCAGTGTTATTAGTAATTTAAAAATATGATATATATAAATGATTAGCTGAGTGCATAAGAGGTCTCATCAGCATTATTAACTTTTGTTCTTATTACTAATATATTTTAGTAATTAATTGCACAATCGATTATTTTAGCATTGTAACATGTATAAAGAATATAAGCTTTGGAGAGGAGGAGCCATGGTTTATTCATGACTGCTATATTCAGAGTCTAGTGTTGTGCTGTGCAAAAATTATATTAATAAATATTTCTTGAATAAATAGCTATGGATAAATAAGGTCATAAACAAAGGAACATAAAATAATAATATCTAAATAAATGTAAATGGGATAACAGAAAAGAGACTATGCCTTATTAAACTCTTATTTTGTATTTGAGCCTCATAGGGGGAAAAAAGGAAAAAAGTAAACTAGAAATGTATATAGAGGGAAATTGTTAAATTTAAGTATGTACTATAAAATATTTTTGGAGAAGGCGATGGCACCCCACTCCAGTATTCTTGCCTGGAAAATCCTATGGACGAAGGAGCCTGGTAGGCTGCAGTCCATGGGGTCACGAAGAGTAAGACATGACTGAGCAACTTCCCTTTCACTTTTCACTTTCATGCACTGAAGAAGGAAATGGCAACCCACTCCAGTATTCTTTCCTGGAGAATCCCAGGGACAGGGTAGCCTAGTGGGCTGCCCTCTATGGGCTTGCACAGAGTCAGACACAACTGAAGTGACTTAGCAACAGCAGCAGCATAAAATATTTTAAAAATTGCTTTCTATCAATCCACATTATCATTGCTCATAAGACATCTATACTTTTCCTAATGAAAGATGAAAGACATCTATACTTTTCCTAAATGAAAGACATCTATACTTTTCTTGTGTTCATTTCAAGAATTAATCTTTGAACCAGTACATTCAAATTGTCTTTTTATTAGCCCTGAAAGTCTCTGGAATATCATGCTTCATTTTCTCAAATGAGATTCTCTTCCCTTAGCTCCTTTTTCTGAGACAGTGTCCCTTTTTGATGTGGGGAAGTCTGTGCCCCACACAGACCTGCAGGAGATAATAAGAGTAGTTCTGCTGGCTTGATTTTCTCTGCTTCCCCATGATCCTTTTGTCTGTCTGATCACTCCTTGTCTGATTAGCATCTGTGGCAGAGATCTGAAACTGTCCCTCAGCTTGGCTAGGCCATTAATTCCCAACTGTCTTGGCTTCATCCTGCCTCCTATGATGCTAAGTCCCTGTGATTTTTATCCCCTATCTCTCAGGGTGGTGCACCTACCTTACCCCGCTGCAGGGAGCCCCATATTGCATTATCTAGCTCTCAACTCCATGTCCACCCACTCAAGAGTGGGACAAACCTGGGGTCAGCTTTGACCCCAGTGTGACAGTAGGGTTGATCTATACCTACACTATGGGCATGCACTGAGGAAGCCAGAGAGCAGCTGTTTTTCTCGAGCTTTAATTGATGAGTGGGTGTATGAGAGCTATGTATTTTACTTTTCACTTGTCTAATCCCTTGAGCTAAAGCCCAGAGAGGAGAAAAAAGTGGGCCAGATTGGCTCAATTTACAGTCCTTCCTCTCTCTCACTTTTTTTTTTTCTCTAATAATTTCCTCAACTCCCAGACTCTCTAGAGTTTTCAATTTGTTGTTGTTGAATTTATTATTATTATTTATCTCATTGCCATGCATCTGTTAGTTAGTCTGCTCATAAAGGACAGAAATATGGTTCCAGTATCACAGGGAGGTTATTTTCTCTAGACAATAGGAGGCTCCTGGGAGATGTTTCCAGGCCTTAGCTCCTGGAACTTTAGTGGAAGTTTTTGGGTGAGGAAAAAGGTCATGAGGCAATTTCAAATATCTTCCTTCAAGATAACAATCTAACTGAGGTTATAGGGTCCCTGAGAAATTCTATTCAGTGTGTTGGAAACTGAATATTATCTCTTTACTTTCCTTTATAATCTTTCTATAGTGAACCGTATTTTAACTACAAGCAACTACATTTCTTACAATGACTAGGGTAAAGGTCATATACTCTGAAGGAGATGGGGAGGAGATGTGGAGGGACATGTTTTTTAAAGTTCACAATTCTGTGTTAACTACCTCTGACATATTTTCTCATAGTATTCATCATGTGCTATGTTATAGTATTTATTTATATATTTAGTCTTTTACTTTCTGTCTCCTTCTCTGGAATGCAAGCACCATGAAATGTATGTTTAACTTGTTCATCACCCCATCCCCAACACCTGCAATTGTGCCTGGAAAAGAACAGTTTACTCACAGTTAAATTTTTAGAATCAATAAGTGAATGGAGTATAGTAAATAGTTTTCACAGCTTTTAACACAAATGTTCAAAAATTGAAATGTTTCATAATATAAGAGAAAATTTAAGAGACTGATAGCAGTTCTGAAATCTCAACATTGATTAATGGCAGCCCACCCTGGTACTCTTGCCTGGAAAACCCCATGGACAGAGGAGCCTGGTAGGCTGCAATCCATGAGATCGCTAAGAATCAGACATGACTGAGCGACTTCACTTTAGTTTCATAATATAAGAGAAAATTTAAGAGACTGATAGCAGTTCTGAAATCTCAACATTGATTAATGGCAGCCCACCCTGGTACTCTTGCCTGGAAAACCCCATGGACAGAGGAGCCTGGTAGGCTGCAATCCATGAGATCGCTAAGAATCAGACATGACTGAGCGACTTCACTTTGACTTTTTACAAGGAAATGGCAACCCACTCCAGTGTTCTTGCCTGGAGAATCCCAGGGACAGGGAGCCTGTTGGGCTGCTGTCTATGGGAATTCTTTCTATTTTTATATTCTCATGCTGAAATATCCTTTGTACTATGCCTTATGAACACTCATATTTTCAACTGGGACATAGCTTTTGCATTTTACATTCTATATCCCTTTTATCCTCTCACAAAATATTCTTTTCAGTTTACATTTCCTATATATGTAATATTAAAACAGGTTGATTTGATTTATGCATTACATCTAGAATAGAGATCTGGTCTAAGCTTGACTCTGACATTAGACCACATCATGTGTCATTGGCCTTCTGTTGATGGCTATATTGGGGTCAAGTATCAAAACATGGTCCAACTAGTAGGGATATGCAATACAAAATATGATAAATATACAAATATATATCTTCTTGTAGTGCTAATTGGAGGGAGAACATTCTCAGAATTATCATAAAAATTGTCCACTGCTGACGCTCAGTCCCAGGGAGAGGACCAGGCTTAGGTGCAGAAAGAGCCTGAAGAGTTTGGGCCATGGCAACTGAGCATGTACTAGGAAGAAACCTAGGCCTCCAGAGGCAAGTCACTATTATTGGGAAGTGCATTAAGAAAGGGGGCAGCACTACCATAAAAGCTTTGTTCATTGTGAGTGTTCCAAGGCAACAGGACACACTTATGGGAGCTATGGGGGTTGGCATGAATTGCCAGCACCTCTTCCAGATGTATGGGCAGACACAAGGCCCCACCCCATCTAACCTAGAAGAGTGTGAATAGCTACTGAAACTAGAAATACCTCCAGTGGGTCACAGGATCAGCAACTCTATCAACAGGCCCCAGGGCCCACCTCCACTGACCTGGAGGGTGTGGAGACAGAGCCAACCAGTCAGACTTTTGTCAGTGGGCCTCAGAACCTTCCCATGTTATCCCAGGAAGATGTAGATGGCTTCCACAACTAAGAGGTCCATCGGTAGATGCCAGAACTTACCCTGCTGCCCTGAGAGCACTAAGATAGCTCTCTGTCTTAGGAAATTCATCGGTGGGAAGCCTCCCTGCTGTCTCAGGATAGCTTTCGATATTGGGAAGCTTGCCTGTGTGAGCTGAGACTCACCCCACTGTCCTGGGAGAATGCAGAAAGTTTGCATGACTAGGAAATCAATCAGTGGGTGCCAGAACCTGGGAGTACACAGATAACTACCCCTACTAGGAAATCCATCAGTGACTGCCAAGAGCTGCCCCACTGTCCTAGGAATGTGCGGAAACGTCTTGCTACTAGGAAATCTGAAGTAGGTACTGGAACCCACTTCACTATTCTGGAAGGGTACAGACAGATCCCACTGCTAGGAAATCCATACCAAAGAAGTGCTAAAACCACAACACCAGGAACTACACAAAGAGCTGAAATCTCTTCTCACAGCTGTGCATACTTGGGGATTTACCTCAGCTGATGGCTTTCTGTCAATAAATTCAGTCCTGTGAAACATCCATAGAATAAGTGCTCTTGCAGCTGGGGCAGTTCTGAGTGTAGCATCCATGGGCTCTGTGGGCATGTACACATATGGGTAAGACCAGACCAGAATTTAAGCTGCTTTCATAGATCCCACAGTGGATCCAAGTGCACAACTACTGCAGTATTTGAATCTAACTTCATTGTACCAGTGCCAGTGGCTGAGTGAAAACAATGCCTGAGAATCATCAGAGCCAATTGCCAGCATGCCCACTGTTAAGGCAGGGCCAAGGACAGCACTATCAACTTTACTTTGTGAGCCCACGCTGCAGACAGAAGGGGAGCCATGGAACATATTTATAGGTGAACAGCTCCAAAGGAGTAAAATGTAATGGCTTCTGGCCAGTGGCAGTGCTACAGTCCCCTCTACCTCACACCATAGATCAGAATCACAGCTAAGAAACAGAGCTGGGGGCACCTACTCCAACAACTAGGGAGCAGACTTTTCCTCTTAAAGTGTAGTGAGGACCACAGAGCAAAGGGTAGCTCCCACTCAGTATCTTGGACAGGCTTTGATAACCACACCAATCAACCCCCACAACCATCAAGGAGATAAGGACACAAGGACACAGCTTCTGAACCAACCTCACTCACCAGGGTGTAGACACCAGAAGCAAGGGGAACAGTGTTCCTGCAATGTGCAGAAAGGAGACCACAAACACAGTAAGTATGACACAATGAGATGACAAATATGTTCCAGACAAAAGGAGCAAAATAATAACTTACAAGAACAAGCAAATGAAGAGGAGATAGCAATCTATCTGAAAAAGAATTGAGTAATGATAGTAAAGATAAACCAAGATATCAGAAATATAATGGAGGCATGGGGTTCTCTGGTGGCTCAGATTGTAAAGAATCCATCTGCAATGCAGGAGACATGGGTTTGATCCCTAGGTTGGAAAGATCCCCTGGAGAAGGAAATGGCAGCCCATTCCAGTATTCTTGCCTGTACAATCCCATGAACAGAGGAGCTGGTAGGCTATAGAACATGGGGTCACAAAGAGTCAGAAACAACTAACACACATGGATCAAGAAGATAAAATAAAAGTTTAACAAAGACCTAGAAGAATGAAAGAACAGACAGGATGAACAAGAGAGTAACCAAAATGAAAAATACTCTAGAAGGAATCAATAATAGAAAAATTAACACAGATGAACTGCTAAGTGATCTGGAAGACAGTATGGTAGAAATCTCTGCCACAGAACAAAGTAAACAAAACAAGTTAAAAGAATTGAGGATAGTCTCAGAGACCTCTGGGACAACATTAAAAGCACTAACATTCAAATTATAAGGGTCACAAAAAAAGAAAAAAAAAAAAA
>SJYT01034608.1:0-11385 GCA_006410635.1 Cephalophus harveyi
GGGAAAACTGGGAAAAGTTTTTTAAAAAACCTATAGTGTTGCATTTTTAAAAATAGAGCATCTAAAAGTACAATACTTTAAAAATAGTTACAAATAATTGACTTATTTTCATCTTTGGGGGAGAAACAAAAGTATAAGCATACTTTTAAAATGTAAAAGTTGGCAAAAGACATATAAAAGATCAATATTCTATTTGACATGCCTTATATATGACTTTAACAGCCTGTGCTGAGATATTTCAGCATAGAACAATGACATGTTGCAGGCAATTTTATTTCAATCATTCTAGCATAAAGAGATCAAAAATTGAGCACAGTAATTTTTTGGCAATAACTGATATCTTGAATAATCTGATTTAAAAATACAATTTAAAAATCTGAAATAGTACTTGCAAAATATGCAAACAGCCAGTGATTTATTGAAATATCTTTTATTTGGAGATGAACTATGTGACTGGAAATGTAGATACTAAATAAAGATATCAAAGGGGCTAAGTATTTTCATTCACATAGCATTTTATTGGCAATTTAGCTTTTAAAAAACAAATAGCAAATCAGCAAATCACTTTGGGGGAGTCAGATTTATCTGTGATGAAACCCATGCAATCCTTTCCTTCCAATAATTCCAGTTAAATCATACATTTAAATGAGGTTGGTAGAAACAGTGTAACTCTTAAACCTGGTATCACAAATCTATTCCTCCTTGATGGGGGTGTGAACTCTGTGGAAATGTTTTGCTGTTGTAAAGCCAGGTGGTTTAATTGAATATATAAACTGATGTAAATGAGATGGTATTTTGCTGATGCTATGCTTTTTAAAGCAAAGTTGAAATTATAGACTTGTAAACTAATAAAATCAGAGTGCAGAGCTGCTACTGTATTTCGATGTGATTTCAGTAAAGACAGATTTTTTTGAAGATAGAGCATGGTTGTAGATCCTTGATGGGGGTGTGAACTCTGTGGAAATGTTTTGCTGTTGTAAAGCCAGGTGGTTTAATTGAATATATAAACTGATGTAAATGAGATGGTATTTTGCTGATGCTATGCTTTTTAAAGCAAAGTTGAAATTATAGACTTGTAAACTAATAAAATCAGAGTGCAGAGCTGCTACTGTATTTCGATGTGATTTCAGTAAAGACAGATTTTTTTGAAGATAGAGCATGGTTGTAGGTTTTTTTTTTTCCCCAATAAAAGAAAAACACTAGAGAAGTTATCTCAGCAGTTTAAAAAAGTTTATATATTTCAGTTCAGTTCAGTCGCTCAGTCATGTCTGACTCTTTGCAACCCCATGAACTGCAGCACGCTAGGCCTCCCTGTCTATCACCAACTCTCGGAGTTCACTCAGACTCACGTCCATCGAGTCAGTGATGCCATCCAGCCATCTCATCCTCTGTCGTCCCCTTCTCCTCCTGCCCCCAATCCCTCCCAGCATCAAAGTCTTTTCCAGTGAGTCAACTCTTCGCATGAGGTGGCCAAAGTATTGGAGTTTCAGCTTTAGCATCATTCCTTCCAAAGAAATCTCAGGGCTGATCTCCTTTAGGATGGACTGGTTGGATCTCCTTGCAGTCCAAGGGACTCTCAAGAGTCTTCTCCAACACCACAGTTCAAAAGCATCAATTCTTCAGCGCTCAGCCTTCTTCACAGTCCAACTCTCACATCCATACATGACCACTGGAAAAGCCATAGCCTTGACTAGACAGACCTTTGTTGGCAAAGTAATGTCTCTGCTTTTCAATATTCTATCTAGGTTGGTCATAATGTTCCTTCCAAGGAGTAAGAGTCTTTTAATTTCATGGCTGCAATCACCATCTGCAGTGATTTTGGAGCCCCCCCAAAAATAAAGTCTGACACTGTTTCCACTGTTTCCCCATCTATTTAGGTCTACCTATATATAAGTTCTGTTTATATGATTGAATTTTTGGCCTCAAATGTTTACTCGAATAAAGAGTTTTGAAGTTTTGAAGAGGAAGGATTCTATCTTGTGTCTGGCGTAGTTGTTGAAAAGACCAATACTCTCTAGGCTAATGGATTCTACTTAAAATGGCAAAAGCTCTTAACCCAAAAGAAAAGAAACCTATTAAGTCTTTCACAATGTAGATGAATAATATTTTACACAATTGTGCTTAGTCACTCACTCATGTCCAACTCTCTGAGACCCCATGGACTGAAGCCCACCAGGCTCCTCTGTCCACGGGAATTCTTCAGACAAGAATACTGGAGTGGGTTGCCATGCCCTCCTCCAGGGATCCCTTCCCAACCAAGGGATCAAACTCAGGTCTTCCACATTGCAAGCATTTATACAATTGGTATTTTCTAAAAGCAAATATCTTAAAGTTGATCATTTAAAATTTTTGAATATTATAACTTTTGATATGGCTATTTTTTTTGAGAAAAAGCTAACACAAAATAAATTTTATTTAAAGATGACAAAATGTTCTAAATATTTTTAAGCTGAAGTTTTTGTTAGTCATTCAGTCATGTCTGACTCTTTGTGACCCCATGGACTGTAGGCTGCCAGGCTCCTCTGTCCATGGGATTCTCCAGGTAAGAATACTAGGTGGGTTGCCATTTTTTTCCGTTTAAGCTTAAGAAAGGGTTTTAAAAAGTATTTATATAAATGAACTTACTTACAAAACAGAAGGAGACGCAGAGACAGAGAACAAGACTTATGGTTGCTGGGAAGAAGGATGGGGAGAAAGGATAGTTAGGGAGTTTGAGATGGACATGCATACACTGCTGTATTTAAAATGGACTAACCAACAAGGACCAACAAGGACTTACTGTACATGGAATTCTGCTCAATGTTATACGGCAGCCTGGATGGGAAAAGAGTTTTGGGGAGAATGAATGCATGTATATGTATGGCTGAGTCCCTTCCTTCACTGTTCAGCTAAAACTATCACAAAGTTGTTAATCGACTATTGTCGTTATTCAGTCGCTCAGTAATATCCAACTCTTTGCGACCGCATGGACTACAGCATGTCAGGCTTCCCTATTCTTCACCATCCTCCTGAGTTTGCTCAAACTCTTGTCCATTGAGTCTATGATGTCATCCAACCATCTCATCCTCTGTCACCCCTTTCTCCTTCTGCCTTCAATCTTTCCCAGCATCAGGGTCTTTTCCGATGAGTCAGTTCTTCGCATCAGGTAGCCAAAGTATTGGAGCTTCAGCATCATTCCTTCCAATGAATATTCAGGGCTTATTTCCTTTAGGACTGACTGGTTTGATCGTTAATAAACTATACACCAATACAAAATAAAAAGTTAAATAAAAATGAATTAAAAAGTATTTGCAAAGCAAGTTAATTTCTGTACTCAACAAAGGTTTCTCTGCCCAACACACTGGGACACCAGAGAGATCTGAATATCTGTACATCTGAGGGTGACTGGACTGGAACACACAGAAAATATGAAACAGGGGAGGCAGTGCCTGTGATCCCAGCCGCACCTAAATGACAGCCTACAGCCCCAGAAAACCCAATAACAGCACCCCACTCTGCCTTCTGGCCACTGCAGTGCCCGCAGGGAATTGGGCAGCAGCACCGTGAGTCCGCAACCTTGCCTTTCCAGCTGCAGCCGCACCTGTGGCTCTGGCCCCTGCCTGCAGTGGTGGCCTTCCCAAATCCCACAGCCCCAGGAAGACATCAGCAACCACGACTTCGGACGTGGTGGAGGTACCTGCCATCCCAGCGCGCCCAGTGGTGGTGCCAGCCACAGCAGCATCAGCAGCAGCAAGACACCAGCCATCGCAGAGGCACAAGCAAAGGAAATGTGGGAACTGGCGCCACATCTGGCCTTGGCAGTGGAAGGTGGAAAGTATGTAGCCTGAAGCAGTGCAGACAAGGGACCAAAAATTTGTGCTATAGCGCCACCTACTGAAAAGCAAAATAAAGGCACTCACGTCCATCGAGTCAGTGATGCCATCCAGCCATCTCATCCTCTGTCGTCCCCTTCTCCTCCTGCCCCCAATCCCTCCCAGCATCAAAGTCTTTTCCAGTGAGTCAACTCTTCGCATGAGGTGGCCAAAGTATTGGAGTTTCAGCTTTAGCATCATTCCTTCCAAAGAAATCTCAGGGCTGATCTCCTTTAGGATGGACTGGTTGGATCTCCTTGCAGTCCAAGGGACTCTCAAGAGTCTTCTCCAACACCACAGTTCAAAAGCATCAATTCTTCAGCGCTCAGCCTTCTTCACAGTCCAACTCTCACATCCATACATGACCACTGGAAAAGCCATAGCCTTGACTAGACAGACCTTTGTTGGCAAAGTAATGTCTCTGCTTTTCAATATTCTATCTAGGTTGGTCATAATGTTCCTTCCAAGGAGTAAGAGTCTTTTAATTTCATGGCTGCAATCACCATCTGCAGTGATTTTGGAGCCCCCCCAAAAATAAAGTCTGACACTGTTTCCACTGTTTCCCCATCTATTTAGGTCTACCTATATATAAGTTCTGTTTATATGATTGAATTTTTGGCCTCAAATGTTTACTCGAATAAAGAGTTTTGAAGTTTTGAAGAAGAAGGATTCTATCTTGTGTCTGGCGTAGTTGTTGAAAAGACCAATACTCTCTAGGCTAATGGATTCTACTTAAAATGGCAAAAGCTCTTAACCCAAAAGAAAAGAAACCTATTAAGTCTTTCACAATGTAGATGAATAATATTTTACACAATTGTGCTTAGTCACTCACTCATGTCCAACTCTCTGAGACCCCATGGACTGAAGCCCACCAGGCTCCTCTGTCCACGGGAATTCTTCAGACAAGAATACTGGAGTGGGTTGCCATGCCCTCCTCCAGGGATCCCTTTCCAACCAAGGGATCAAACTCAGGTCTCCCACATTGCAAGCATTTATACAATTGGTATTTTCTAAAAGCAAATATCTTAAAGTTGATCATTTAAAATTTTTGAATATTATAACTTTTGATATGGCTATTTTTTTAGAGAAAAAGCTAACACAAAATAAATTTTATTTAAAGATGACAAAATGTTCTAAATATTTTTAAGCTGAAGTTTTTGTTAGTCATTCAGTCATGTCTGACTCTTTGTGACCCCATGGACTGTAGGCTGCCAGGCTTCTCTGTCCATGGGATTCTCCAGGTAAGAATACTAGGTGGGTTGCCATTTTTTTCCATTTAAGCTTAAGAAAGGGTTTTAAAAAGTATTTATATAAATGAACTTACTTACAAAACAGAAGGAGACAGAGACAGAGAACAGAGAACAAGACTTATGGTTGCTGGGAAGAAGGTTGGGGAGAAAGGATAGTTAGGGAGTTTGAGATGGACATGCATACACTGCTGTATTTAAAATGGACTAACCAACAAGGACCAACAAGGACTTACTGCACATGGAATTCTGCTCAATGTTAGACGGCAGCCTGGATGGGAAGAGAGTTTTGGGGAGAATGAATGCATGTATATGTATGGCTGAGTCCCTTCCTTCACTGTTCACCTAAAACTATCACAAAGTTGTTAATCAACTATTGTCGTTATTCAGTCGCTCAGTAATATCCAACTCTTTGCAACCCCATGGACTACAGCATGCCAGGCTTCCCTATTCTTCACCATCCTCCTGAGTTTGCTCAGACTCTTGTCCATTGAGTCTATGATGTCATCCAACTATCTCATCTTCTGTCACCCACTTCTCCTCCTGCCTTCAATCTTTCCCAGCATCAGGGTCTTTTCCGATGAGTCAGTTCTTCGCATCAGGTGGCCAAAGTATTGGAGCTTCAGCTTCAGCATCATTCCTTCCAATGAATATTCAGGGCTTATTTCCTTTAGGACTGACTGGTTTGATCGTTAATCAACTATACACCAATACAAAATAAAAAGTTAAATAAAAATGAATTAAAAAGTATTTGCAAAGCAAGTTAATTTCTGTACTCAACAAAGGTTTCTCTGCCCAACACACTGGGACACCAGAGAGATCTGAATATCTGTACATCTGAGAGTGAGTGGACTGGAACATACAGAAAATATGAAACAGTGGAGGCAGTGCCTGAGATCCCAGCCTCACCTAAATGACAGCCTACAGCCCCAGAAAACCCAATAACAGCACCCCACTCTGCCTTCTGGCCACTGCAGTGCCCGCAGGGAATTGGGCAGCAGCACCGTGAGTCCGCAACCTTGCCTTTCCAGCTGCAGCCGCACCTGTGGCTCTGGCCCCTGCCTGCAGTGGTGGCCTTCCCAAATCCCACAGCCCCAGGGAGACATCAGCAACCACGACTTCGGACGTGGGGGAGGTACCTGCCATCCCAGCGCGCCCAGTGGTGGTGCCAGCCACAGCAGCAAGGCACCAGCCATCGCAGAGGCACAAGCAAAGGAAACGAGGGAACTGGCGCCACATCTGGCCTTGGCAGTGGAAGGTGAAAAGTGTATGTAGCCTGAAGCAGTGCAGACAAGGGACCAAAAATTTGTGCTATAGCGCCACCTACTGAAAAGCAAAATAAAGGCTTCTAATTACCAACGTGTTGAACTGGGCTTCTATTAGCATCAAAGTTAAAAAATAGAAGAAAAAAAGATTTATTTAAATAAGAAGAGTGCTCCTACAGTCCATTAAATGCATGCGTAGAGAAACAGTTCATCATGTACCATGATAAACCGTGGTAACACAGTACCACAAAAAGAAAATGACAATTCTCCAGAAACCAAACTCAAAGTCACAGGATATTAACTGATAGAGAATTCAAATTAACTCTCAAAGTCCATAAACTGCAGGAAAACCGAGAAAGGCAGTCCAATGAATTCAGGAATAAAATTAATGAACACCAGGAATATTTTAACAAAAAAATCAAAACTCTAAAAAAAAAAAATAGAATTCTGAAGCTGAGAAACCCAATAAATGAGATGAAGAATGCACTAGAAAGCAATAGAAATAGCAGACTATATGGAAGAGAGAATTAGTGAGCTTGAAGACAGAAATCTAGAAATGATATAGGTAGAAGAAAAGAGAGAACTAAGATCTAAAAAAAAAATACAGAAATTCTATCAGAACTATCTGATTCCATTAAGAAGGGCGTGTAATATAATGGGTATTCCAGAAGGAGAAGAAAGAGAGAAGGCCGCAGAGAGTTATAAAGAAATAACAGCTGAAGACTTCCCATACCTGGGGAAGAAACTNCAGGGAGGCCTGGCGTGCTGCGATTCATGGGGTCGCAGAGTCGGACACGACTGAGCGACTGAACTGAACTGACTGAACTTCCTCCCCCGGCCTAAAGTGAAGGAATGGACGATGATACTCCAAGCAAATGGCAGCCCTCTCCCTCCTTCCCGGAAAAATTATTTCTGGTTTTCTTTACAGTGCAGAAACTTTCACCTATTTATTTTCACTCTTGTTACCTTTGATTTTGGTGTCACGTCCAAAAAATCATTACCAAGACTGATATCAAAGAGGGTATGTTTGCTTGTTGGACTTTTATGGCTCCACATCTTCCCTTCAAAATCATTTTGAGTCAATTTTTGTAAAATTGTCTCTTTTTTTGTAAATTAAAAAATTTACTTTTTTAAAGTGGTGGTTTATGAATAGAAAAAGATGGTCACTTTTACTGATCCCCAAACCAATTTTTGGANGGTATGTTTGCTTGTTGGACTTTTATGGCTCCACATCTTCCCTTCAAAATCATTTTGAGTCAATTTTTGTAAAATTGTCTCTTTTTTTGTAAATTAAAAAATTTACTTTCTTAAAGTGGTGGTTTATGAATAGAAAAAGATGGTCACTTTTACTGATCCCCAAACCAATTTTTGGATTGATGTAATCATTACTATGATTTTTTTCAAAAGTAGACGCTGATATTAGAACTCTTAGTTTTAACGCTGGCATGGTACTTCCCCAACTTTGGCTTAAATTTGGTAATATCTCTAATGAGAAAAGAGGAACGGGAAAGGGACAGGAAAAAGATGACTAAGGACTAAGTTATCTTGTTATAGAAGGAATCATCATTCTTCTAACACATTCTTCTAACACAAAGAATGTGTTTGCCATTGCAGGAGACGTGGATTCTTTACCATACCACTGGGTCAGGAAGAACCCCTGGAAAATGAAATGGCAACCCACTTCAGTATTCTTGCCTGGGAAATCCCATGGACAGAGGAGCCTGGCGGGCTATAGTCCATGGGGTCAAAAAGAATCGGATACAACTTAGTGACTAAGCAACAATTAACGACTGAGGTGTAAGAATGAGTGACAGAAACTAATAAAGACCATTTAAATCAATATTCTTTTCAAGCACTTTAATCAACACAGTTTAAAGCAACTCAGTAAAAAGAAAGAAATTTGTTGTTCAATGAGTATAGGTAAATAAAACTTTGGGGTAAGGGAAAATCTATAGTCAGGGAAAATATGTAACTTAAAAAACTTTAAAAAATTGTTATAATAATAGAAAAATTTTAAATGACAAAAGATTTAATTCAAGAAGCTGTAATACAAATAAAATTGTTAAAATAATATTTAATAGAGCAAATTATCTATAGTCAGGGAAAATATGTAACTTAAAAAACTTTTAAAAATTATTATAATAATAGAAAATTTTTAAATGACAAAAGATTTATTTCAAGAAGCTGTAATACAAATAAAATTGTGAAAATAATATTTAATAGAGCAAATTAAGACAGAGATTAATTATATATCATAAAAATAGAACTAATTCTTTGAAGTCTTATTAACTTATGATACAGTTTATACATTCACATACACAAAATACCAATATTAATTTTGGAAGCTAGGAAAAAATTCCAATAAAAATATTAGCAATTAAAATTCAGAAATATTTTCAAACACCAATTGGCCATAATTGAGCAGGGTTCATTCTAGGAAAATAAAGATACCTCACTGTAAGAAATTCAAAGCCATATTTAGCTACATTACTCATCAAAAGGGGAAACACCTACACGCTTATCTTAGTAGTTGCTAAGAAATAATTTGATCAAATTTAATAGTGTATAGGACTTTTAAAGAATTAGAAAACTATTTTGTGGAAAAAATTGACCTTAATTACTCTGAATCTATTCATCATCTTTTTATATCTTAGTTAGTTTGAATAGCCATATTTTAGGTGCACAGATAAGAAGGTGTTGATAATTGGATGCCACCCCGACCCCACTGGTACTATATATGTATCATATTAACTTTCTAAGATATGAACATTTTAAATTCCAAAACACATCTTGACTAAGAAATTTTTGGTTAAGAGGTTTCAGTCTAATAGTAATGATGGATCATTTTTTTTAAGTTTTATGTTGTATTGTAATATATATTTAAAGAAAGAGAAAGCAATGAATTTTTTAATTCAAATATCCTTGCAAACTTTATACAAGTCACAGTATAGATCAAGTCTCTACAAGAACTCAGGAAGACCCTCTAATGACTACCCCCAATCACTACTCCTACCCAGGCTAACATAGGCAAGTGTTGCCAGTTTGGGTAATGTCTAACTAAAAATATACAGCATGTAATTTTTAGTGCTAGCTTACTGTGTTTACTAGCAGTGATCAATAAGCGCTGGCCCAGTCACAGAAATGCAATACCTCTCCAATTATTAAAATTTGTTTCATCAGGCAAAATAAAGCAGTGGAACCAATAGGTGTAATATCTTACTTATAATAATCTGGCCTCTGGAGTTTATAAGCTAATGGAAAGTAAACCTATTATGTATGCTATTATTTGGGGGGTGAAAATCCAAATGTATTTAATGATATCTGTAAGTGTAATAGGGAGTGGGTTGTGATTCTTTCAGGTCACAGGGTGATTCTGGGGTAGTGCCTATTCTTGTGATTTGGGTGATAAGCTAAGATTGTCATCACTTTTCTGCTTATGTCTGAAGCAGAAAAGAGGAAGGGGAAAAGGACAGGAAGAAGATGACTAAGGACTAAGTTATCTTGTTATAGAAGAATCATCAGTTAATATTCACTGTGATTCATCTCCTTAAAAAGAACAGCCACCTCCTGAGAACATTTTGCCCTAGAACCAAGTGTAAGAGATTGGGTTGTGCTATTTTTTCTTCTTTGCTGGTGATTTCAGTGAATAATTTATAAAACTCTGTGTGTGAGTGAGTATAAAAACTTAACATTAAGAAATAGGAAAAGATGATTAGAACATAAACTCTGGGACCAGAATCTTTATGTTCTGAAGGTCATTCTGCCACTTAGTATATGCGACACCATTTTTCACTGGAATGACAGAAATGGGACTATTGTAGGAATTAAAATTTAACGTATTTAAAGTATACAGTTTCCATTAAATGTAGAGTACAGAATATTGTGCTAACATTTGCCTTGTCTTGATTTTTTCCCGTGCCTTATTTTTAAACAAGTAGCAATTTGAACAAAAATAATCCTAAATAACTTGCCAGCTTTTGGGTTCTATCCCTTTTCTTTGTGTTTAGATAAGTTTTTTTTTAATATACATTAATTATAGATAAGTTTCTACTACCAAATTTTCCTTGAATTTTCAAGAATGTAATAATTATGCATGCTTTACTCAAACATGCTTTTATGAAATCACTACCATAGACTTTGAGTCTGGTCCCTGCTGCATGAACATGTGCCTTCAAATATTTTGGAAAATGCAGCTTGAAAATTTATATACAAATGCAAACACATATACATACATATCTAAATCTTTTAAAATAAATTCCACACACAACTGGATCACTTTAGTGCATGCTGCTTATATAGCGTGACCGATAGCATTTGTGGGCTTCCCAGCTGACGCTTATGATAAAGAACATACCTTGCCAATACAGAAGACATAAGAACCATGGATTTGATCCCTCGGTGGGGAAGAGCCACTGGAGGGGCAACCCACTCCAATGTTCTTGCCTGGAGAATCCCATGGTCAGAGGAGCCTGCTGGGCTACAGTCCATGGGTCGCAAAGAATTCGATATGACTGAAGTGAGTTAGCATGCACACAGGCATAGCATTTGTGATAAATATTTGAGTGATTAGAGCTTTGGTGGAAGAGATCTCAGAGAAGGTGCCTCCTTTGTCAGCCATTCTCCCACCCAGACTATACCACATAGAAGGCATATTCTGATTTCACCTATCATGGGTTTCTGAAGACTTTTTTGAAAATCAAATATTCAAGAGTGTTATCTACATGGTCATTTCTCTAGCAATTATACGTACAGTGTATACCTATTGTTAAAAAGGTGCTTCTCTAACAACAGTCAATCACAGACTGGTATCTTTATAAAGGTAAATAAAACCAGCGACTAGAAAAATGAATTAAAACAAGAAAACATAAGCCCGTTGCCAAAGACGACATATTGCATTATTCCATTTATATGAAATTTCCAGAATAAATGGAGAGAAACAGAAAGTAGATACATGGTTTGCCTATGACAGGAGGGAGATTTTGTCAGGGACTGCTAATGACTGCTGGGCTTCCTTTGAAGTGG
>SJYT01034612.1:0-87078 GCA_006410635.1 Cephalophus harveyi
AGGGAGCACACACCCTGGAGTACGCCGGCAGCTGCACCAGGGATGCCCGGGATCTCCGTCACATTGTTGAGCAGGAAGTAGGGGTCGCAGGACTCAGCCGTGAGGTTGGGGCCGTGGCAGAAGAGGCTCCAGAGCTGGGTGGCCACTGTCTCGTTGTCCACCACAGCCGTCTTGGCGCAGACATCAAACTGGTCCCGGGACAGTGTCCTGTTGCCTAGCATACATACTCTGTGGGGCATGGGGGAGGTGAAAGTATCAGCAGCTGCTCAGCCCGAAACCCCAACTTGCTCCCATCTGGCAGCCTCTACACAGAAGGCCATCCATGTAGGGGGGATGTCAGTATAATGCCTGGAGGTACTCCCAGGTTACTTACGGAAAAATAGGAGGGTCAAAAATAGACTTGATGCCTCCAGCATAGATGGAGAGGATGGAGATGATCACACAGGCCAGGAAGAGCGAGGCAAATTTGTTCACATACTTGACACCAACGAACACCACTAGGGTCATGAAGGTCAGAAAAATGGTCCCATATACCCGCATATTGTTCAAGGTGGCACTCGATGTGTCATGAGTGCCTGTTGGGTAAAAAATGGCGGCTGGAGGAGCAATGTAGGTCTGAAACAAGAAGACAGATAAAGGAGGTTCAATTTTCCTATGTGGAGTATGTGCTTAGTCACTCAGTCGTGTCCAACTCTTTGCAACCCATGGACTGTAGCCCGCCAGGCTCCTCTGTCCATGGGATTCTCCAGCCAAGAATACTGGAGTGGGTTGCCATTTCATCCTCCAGGGGATCTTCCAGACTCAGGGATCAAACCCTTATCTCCTGCATTGGCAGGCAGATTCTTTACCACTTAGTTACTTGGGAAACAGTGAATTTTATGTGAAATATATCTTAATAAAGCAATTATTTTCAAAAAAAGAAAAAAAAAAAGGATCCAGACACAGGAGCTGACCTGAATAGCTAAACAGAAGTGGAGTAGTTTGAGGAGCAACAAAATAAATAAGAATAGTATAGGATTATGAACCAAAGAATAAAAATAAATATCCAGGAGTCCATATTGATATAAATACATGATTGAATAAATAAACAAATGGAAAAAGGACAAACTTCCTTACAGAATAAATTCAGATGATAAATGTAGGAATATGGGAAATAGAAAAACAAAAATAAAACCCCCAGAATATCCAGGAATAGGCTCCATGCTACAGACAGAGGATCTGAAGGTGGAAGTAGGCAGGCAGTTCCTCTAAACATCTACTGTCTGGATGCCCAGGGGTGGGCTCTGGTTAACCTATGCTCCCCATTGCTCCTCCCACTCTTTCCCCACCACCAGGGCAGTCCAGTGTGAGGTGGGAAGCTGAGTCAGAGCACACGTGGGGCCCACAGAGAGGGTACTGACTTCCCTGATTTCAGTAAGAGGATAAGATGGATCTGAGAGACCTTGGTACAGAACCCTGGAGACAGAGCTGGCCAGAGCCCACATGAGCCCGGGAGACAGGCTCTGCATCACCACCGAGATCCGTCACAGCGTTACAGGCGGTAGTTCACAGACCACCTGCCACAGCTGAAATAGTGCCTGGGCAGCTGGAACATCCAGGGCCAAGGTGAAGACTATCAGGCCCCTTCCATGCCTGATCCAAACTGGGAAAGGGCTGAAGGGGAGACTGGCTTGAACAAAGATCTTTCTCCCTCAGAGAGGCCCTCCTCATTGTAAGCCCTAGATCTGGACCAGAAGCGAGGGGAGCATGAAGTGCCTGGGCTTATAGGAAAGCGGCTGTTCCAACAAGAACAGAAATGGCCAGGACTTAGCCTGACTTACCAGCAGGATCTCAATGGCCCCGAGGATGTACATGGCTGCCGCAAATGTTGTTCCCAGGTAGAAGCACAGGCCCACAGCACCTCCAAATTCTGGCCCCAGCGAGCGGGAGATCATGAAATAGGAGCCCCCAGCTACAACAGAAAAAGCATACACAGGTCAAGGCTGGTTTTTCTTCAAGTGGGCCTCTCCCATGACAACCCTTCACAACCATCCAGGGGCACAGGGACTGCTTTTCCTATTTACAAATGAGCAGAAGGTTTAGACAATCTTGCCTGAGATGGCATGGTTAATAAGTGGCCAGGCTGGGGGTGGACCTGATTTCATCTGACTCCAACACACAGCATGGGCCAGTGAGATGACTACTCTGCTGGGGCAGCTCTAGGTCCACAGCAAAGCCTCAGTGGAGTTAGGTCAGTCCCCACTGACTCCCCTGGCTGATTGTGTCCTATCTCAGCACACCGCACCCTTCCCAAGGGCTAACTCTGTTAGCTGACCCTCCAGACCAGGGAAGAGACTGTATCTTATCTAGTTTTTTGCCCCTAGGGCCATCCACAGGATAATTGTCCATGGCTGACTCTCCTGCCTTGAATCTGTGCTTCCATCACAGTCTAACACCCCTGGCAAGACTAAGTCAACCCTGGGCCTCAGGGCCAGTGAGGGTGCAGGCGACAAGAGCCATCCCAAGCTTCTGGTTGAAACTGCTCCTGATAAATCTTATCTGTGAAAAATCTGGGAACAAGGATCAAGAACCTTTAAAAAGGCCACTCCTTTTCACGCTATAATCCCACCTCTAGGACCTTCTCCTATTCATTGGAAGGACTGATGTTGAAGCTGAAACTCCAATACTTTGGCCACCTGATAGGAAGAGCTGACTAATTTGAAAAGACCCTAATTCTGGGAAAGACTGAAGGCGGGAAGAGAAGGGGATGACAGAGTATGAGATGGCTGGATGGCATCACCAACTCAATGGACATAAGCTTGAGTAGACTCCGGGAGTTGGTGATGGACAGGGAGGCCTGGCATGCTGCAGTCCATGGGGTCGCAAAGAGTCAGACATGACTGAGCGACTGAACTGAACTGAGGACCTTCTCCTAAGGAAATTGCCAGGGGCATGAACAAAGATCACTGTGCAAGACTGTTGAGACAATGTTTACAACAGTGAAAAAGTAGAGAATAGGAGAATAATCACATAAATTAGATAATATCAATCCTGTTTTAAAAAACCAAATTGTTTTCAGCATTTGAGAAATACACACTCACACACACACACACACACAGAGTTTGGGGAAAACAATACATCTCAATACTTTATAAGACTCTAAAACCATGGACCAAAAGGCTAACTAATCGTTTTGAACTCAGGGTGGTGGGATTATGGGTACTCTTCAATTTTTTTCTACATTTTTTTATACTTTAAATCCCTCTTCTGATAAACATATATTGCTTTTTCCCTATTACTTTTATACTAATACTAATAAAACTGTTATTTGAAAAAAATAAAAAAGGATTCAAACACAGGAGCCAACCTAAATAGCCAAATAGCCAAAGTGAAACAGTGCAAGCAAAAAATTAAGTGATAATACTAAGGCTATGAACCAAAGAATAAAATAAGTATCCAGGAGTCCACAGGGAAGGTGTAAATACACGGCTAAATAAATAAGTAAGCAGAGTCTCTGAAAACCAAGTCCAGTCTCATCATGGAAAACCCTACAATCCATAGTGTGGGTCAGGCTCACTGGCTTGGGCCACCAACAACGCCCTATCACCTTCTTTATCAGCCCCAGCACCCACTTTAAAAAATTACTTTTATACTAAAAACAAAACAAAACAAACCCCGAACAAATAAAACATAAAACAATAGCGATCTCAAATTCTATCAAGCACGGATGCTCCTAAGTGGTGACACTTTCATGGATTCAAGGACTAAAACCCCACCAGAAAACTGTCTGGGGGTCAGGGAATGAGTGTTTCTGGGCATGTCAAGGGGGATTCTGGGCCCATTCCCCACCTCAGGCCTGAACGGCACTCACCCACCTGGAACCACGCCATTAGTGGCAATGGCGCTCATGGAGATGGCCGTCAGCAAGGTCTGTGGGAAGGAGGACAGAGGTGAGCAGCTCAGCTGGGCGGCTCTGTGGGGCAGCCGTGGCCCTGCCCCCCCAGAATACTTACACAGCAGCAGCAGATGAGCACAATGAGAAGGGCCTGCAGCACACCTGCTGTGCCCACCATCCAGGTCAGCCGCAGGAAGAGGATAACCCCAAAGATGTTCTGCAGGCAGGGCAGGTACACCCCCATGAGGGTGCCCATGCTGGGTGCCTATGGAGCAGGAGGGGAGTGGGGGAGACGGAGCATCAGAGGGGCCCCTCATTGCTTGGCAGTCCCCCACCTCCAGGGTATTCAGCCAGAGAATAGGCTGGAAAAGGACATGCCAAGTGGAGACCTGGGGATACAGAGGGTGAGCTGACTGGATGGCCATGCTGAGCTTCATACATTAAGAAACAGCTGGGGAGTGGGAAGGTATAAAACCTGATTCTTTTCCAAACCCCATGTGTGAGCTTTTGAGCCTTACCTCCCCTTCATGGTCCTGCCATCGTCCCTTCCTCTCTTCTTTCACACTTCCAGAAAGTAAGGTCTATATCAGACCTCCACTTTCTCAGCCAGCAGGCCCTATTGTACCCAGGCCAGAGTCTAAAAAGTTGTTCCTGACCCTCCCTCTCTCCCACGCCCCCATCCAGTCCAGGGGAAAGTAAGTCGTGCCCAGTGTACCTCTCAAGGTGCCCTGAGATCAGTCTGCCTTGCCTTGGTCTTAATCCCATGAAGCTGGGGCGCTACACCTGGGCCACCTGGATAGTGCCTTCTTATGCCTGTCAACCTCTCCATGCTCCAACTCACTCTGCTGCCAGAGTAGGACTCTGAAAACCAAGACCAGTCGCATCATCCTTACTAAAACTCCCCTGCATTGTCTATACTGTAATCCAGTGTGGGCCAGGCTCCCTGGCCTGGGCTACCAGGCATGCCCCATCACCTCTGTCAGTCTTGGCCCTGGACAACATCAGACCCTCAGAGCCTCTGAACCAGGGCATGTGCTGGGCACTGCCTAGGATGGTTATCCCTGCCTTACGGCCTGGCAAATTCCTCTTCAGTTAAACCTGCAGGAGACTTAACTGTTGCCTCTTCCAGGAAGTTACCCCAGGTTGCCTTAGGTGGAGTTAGTACTTCCTGTTGCATTCCCTCAGTATCTGATATACTCTTCTATCATAGTGGTCACAAAAGGTCACGGTAATTGTTCACTTGAATGACTATAGTGGGGTAAACTTGGCTTGTTCACTGTTCTGTCATCAGCAGGCCCTGCAGGTTCTCAAAAGGTGCTCCTAAGCCCAGTGAGTGATGCCTTAGAAGGCCTCTGGGAAAGTCCTGCATATAGAGTGGAGACTCAGGCTGGAGGGCAGGTAAGGAAAGTCTGTCTTAATGGGCACATCCAGGAAGGATTTCTCAACTACCTAAGAGCAGAGTAGGGGCTAAACAGGAGGCCAGGGCAAATGGTGAAGCACAGAGTTAGGGCTGGTACCTTTTTGAAGAACTGAGCCCCACATGAGAACAGCACAGAGTTGTGGGGTCCTAAGAGCTTCCACCAGAGCCCCCAGCAAAGCCTGCTGCTCTAGAGCCGGGGTGGGAGAAAGAACTCTGTGGCCACAGGAACTCTTCTCCAGGGCCCAGGCCAGGTGCAGGATCCATGCACAGCCTAAAGGACCCCAGAAGGGCCTGGGAGGGCCCTGAGTAAAAACAAATGGTCTCTCAAGCTGTCCTGCACAGAGCAGGTGATGGATATACCTCATGTGGGTTCTGACTGAGCCCTTCTCAGAGGCTCTGGACCACCCGCTGGATAGTGGCTGCTCCCAGCCTCCCCATTCAAGGCTGAGTCACTCTGGGAAAAGGGCAGGGCCGGAAATGCTTTCTGCATCTCTAAATAACCTCTGGCAGCCTCAGAAGGTCACCAAGCCACAGCCCGAGCGGCTGCCAAGGAGAGGCTGCCTTGGGTCTTGGTGTGGTCTGGCTGAAGGCCCACCCTTCCGGCTTTAAGCTTTTCTTTTCTGAGGCCCCTGCTCACACCCGCCTGGGTGAGGACCACAGCTCAGTGGCGCCAGCTCCCTAGCTTTCTGCTGATTTGCTGTGGACTTGACCAGGCTCCTCCTTTCTCCATGAAACAGAGACTAGTGCTGGGACACTCAGTCATCCTCTGTCTCTTTAAACCCAGGGCCAGGGGAGCTGACAGGTAAGCTGAGGCTGGAACCCAGCATCCTCATGGGCTCTTCATAAGGCCAAAGACCACAGCCCTTCACCAACCCAGAACACCTTGTTGAGATGTACTCTAACCTTTCTTAGGGACCTTTTTACTCCCAGCCAGTGGCTTCCTGGACTTGGCCTGAAAGGACAGAGAGGAGACTCTTACCCAAGGATCTCACCCCTCACTGCAGGGCTAAACAGGGATAGCCAGAGATAAACAGAGTTCTCTGCTATCTGCAGTTCAGAAAATATCATCAAAATCACAACCAACAGGATAGGGTGAAGGTCAGGTCTGTGTGACCCCAAGATCTCAGCTGTCCTCTCTCAAGTGTGGGCTGGGTTGCCTGCAAGAAGAGTGGCATGAGGGATGCACAGCCGCCTGGTCGATCCTCTCTCCTCACCCACCTCAGTAATCTCAAGGGCAAAGGCAACCTCAAGAGCAATCTCAAATACCTGCCCAAATCTCAAGGGCAGGTCTGAGACTGGGGGATGTGGTTTATTCCAGCCAAGGGCTCCTCCTGCCTGTGCTGACCTCCAGCAAGAGGTCAGCTAGTGCCAGACCCAAGCTCCTTTTGGGTCACAGCTGCTTCCTAAACCTCAGGGGGTCAGGAGACGTGGAGGGAAGCTGTTTTGCCTCTAAACTGAATACGTGGGGGAAAAAAAACAACCCAGCCTTTGGTTAAACTGAGTCCCATCACACAGGTTAGGGATAGGGTAAAGTCAACCCTGGTGGCTCCAGTGGTAAAGAACCCACCTGCCAATGAAGGAGATGTGGGTTTGATCCCTGGGTTGGGAAGATCCCCTGGAGGAGGAAATGGCAACTCACTCCAGTATTCGTGCCTGGGAAATCCATGGATAGAGAAGCCTGTCAGGCTAAAATGGGGTCGCCAAAGAGTTGGGTATGATCAAGCGACCGAACAACAACAAAGTCATCCCGAAGAGAGGACGACTGGAGGGCCAGAGTCCTGGAGAGTGAACAGGGGCAAGACCAGGAGAGAGACAGGGAAGCCCCAGGAGGCAGTGTTTTACTCCTGTCACCCTCAGTCTCAGCACTCCAAGGGGCTACTGGAGAGGTCTGCCAATGGAGCCCACAAAGAGAGGGGCAGAGGGTTTAGTCATCTGCTCGAGGTCACATAGCCCCAAGGCTCCTAGTTCCAAAGGTAACACCCTTACCCATCCTGATGGGATGCCAGCAATCTGGCATTCTACACAGTCACATACCTCACAGGAAACCCACAAGTCTCCCAGTGTTATGTGTTGACCTTGTCTAGCTCAGTCACCTCAGGCAAGTTACGTAACATCTTTGACACTCAAGTTTCCTCACCTGTAAAGCGGGGATGATAACAGAAACTGCCTCACAGATTTTTTGTGAAGATGACATGCAAGTACCCTGGCCCACTGCTTAGTATGATGCCTCACTCACACGCACACACACAGGCCTAAGTAAAGGCAGTGGTCGCTCCCACCATTATTTCTGAGGGTCTCCCTGGTCCTCTGCCCTGAGGGGCTCCTCCTCAGCCCAGCCCTTGCCTCCTTGAGCCCAAAGTACTCAGTGCCCATCCTCCATGCTCACCACACCTGGCACCTACTTCCCCGGGATGCTAACAGCTACATGGGGAAACTGCCAACTCCATGGTGTTGACTCCGTCCTCCTAGGAGCAGCCTCTCTGACCAGCTCACCTTGGCTGCTCTCCGACGGGCACCCTCTCCACTCTCAGCCTCCTCATGCTCCTTGGCGCCCTGTGTGAGGTTGGTGTAGCTGACGAGCTTGCCCAGAAGAGATGACACCTTTGGGCGGATGTCCAGCTCTTCCTGTAAACAGAGCCACAGGGCATTCTGGCAATTGGCCCAACTGGCACCAGGCTACCTGTGTGTAGCCAACAGCCTGGCCTCTGGTCCCCTGCCAAGCCCTGAGGCAGGCTTGGGCTCCTGCCTGGGGAAGCCCAAGCCAGCCAACTGGGCAGGTGTGGGTGCCCCACCCCAGCACTCACTTCTCTCTGCCCCACCTTGGCTCAATCACTACCAGCCCATTTGCAAAACTACCTGCCTCAGGGGAAAGGGCAGGACAGACAGGCACACTTCATCTTGCATGTTCTGGCTGGCCACCTCCCTGCTATGAGTAGGCCTCTGGAACACACATCTGTGCTCAATAGCCACCCTAGTGATCCCAGGGAAACAAAGAAATTAAAAGAGGAGTCAAAAGAGAGATGTCTGGGACAAGTGAAGTCTCTCTTATCTGCCCAAACCTTGATCCTCCTGGATGGTCTTCCCCACATCCTGTGAATAACCCACCTCAGCCCCCAAGGTGGGATCCTAGCCCCCTAGCCCATCTTTGGGAGGGGTCATCAAGAGGCCTCCCAGGGTTCAAGATATGGCACAGTAGCTAGCATAGCTTCTTGAGCGCTGTGTCTCCACCTGCCAGTTGCCCATATTTAGTTTTTCCCTATCAATCAGTTCCCTTCTGACCCTACACACAAGGAGAAACTGGCTTGGAGTAAGAAGTGAAGATGCAGGTCTTTGAAAGTCTATGGAGACTGAAGAGCCTAGGAGACTTCCACAGAATGTGGGTAGGTGTGGGTCAGATTTTAGGGGCCTAAACCATGACTTCAATTCAGAGCCAACTTCTGATTTGAGTCTGAAAATGATAAAATTCAAGGCCAAAGTCACAAAATTGGGAATGTTTCCAAAGAGAGATCCACTGAGGTTATAGATATGGAGAGAGGGGGCAGATTCAGTGAGAAGGACCAGGTCTTGGTGAACTTGATGGGGCTAGAGTTGGAGGAGTCAATCAGGAAGGACAAGGAAGAGTTCACAGGAGAGGGAAGAACTGTGGACTGTGAGAAGTCCCAGATGTGAAAGAGACAAAGGAAATCCTGAGGTTAGAAATCCTGAGAAGTGGTGACCTTGTTGAGGGGCTGCATGGAAGTCAAAGGTAAACACTCTTGGAGGTAGTAATGGGGTAGAGGCCACTGGGAAAGCAGTTTCAGCTGAAAGGGCCAAGAGAACCGCAGCTTGACAGCCAAGGGAGCGAGACAGACAAGCAGAGACTGGAGGAGGAGCCCAGACATAAAGAGGCACAACACCCAGCCGGCTTGCTTAGCTAAGGCTTAGGTCCTGACAGGTCCCTGCATGCCCACATACATGGCCCATAATGGCTCCTCAGCTACCTCAAACAGTGCCAGGTTCCTGTCATGGTAGTCATTTCCTCTGGAAGCCTCCATGGGACAAAGGAAAGGACTGCTCTCTTTATGGTTGCCATGTCCTGTAGAGAGAAACAGAATCCTTGTCAGGGGCTGCCTACTGAGCCCCCACCATGCACTTCTCCCCAGCAGGCCTGCTGTCATCTCTGTGGAGCACTTTAGGGACCAGTGTAACAATACTGGGCCTCAGTTTCCCCAACATACCCTGTCAGCCTCCTTGAAAGAGCCAGAATTGGCAGACTGGCCAATGATCAAAACCCAGCACGAACACTCATCTAGCAGAGGGCACAGGAGCGAAGGGCCCAGACGCACTAGCCCAGCACTGTTAACACCAAGGGGTGGAATTTGCTGCAGAAGGGCGTGGCTCAGCCAAGGCCCGCCTTCAGACCACCCCTGAGACACACACTCCCGTTTTTCCCAGCCCTTCGGGAATACCCAGTGTGCCAGGTGCCAAGGGCTCAGTGTCCTCAGGGTTCCCCCAAGAGCTACCCTCCAGATAGAGAAACCACACATGGCGCCTTTTGCCGCCATGATCAGCCAGCCACCTCCTAGCCACCCCATCATGCACCGCGCGGGGACGGCATTCTTGAGGGCCGCCTGAGGCATGCCGGGAGGAGCGGCGAGCGGGAGATTGTCCAGTGTATGGAAGTGGGCGCTCAGAGCTGTCTAGGGTCGTCTGGGAAAGCCCTACGAAAGCCTGACCAGGTGGGTGTGGGGCTGGGCAAGGACTGTAGGCACAACTCGCTTGTTTACCTCCCTGTCCCCAGATAGCAGCCGCTTGCCCGAAACTAGGCGCGTGGCCAGTCCCCACGTCCACCTACCCCCCGAGGCCGGTGAGGTAGGGCCTCAGCACCAAGGAAACCTCACAGAAAGGAGCCAGATGCACCTTCTTTTAATACGGCTGCCTCAACACTCAAAACTGGGCCGCTTTTTCTGGCCACCGAGCATTCACTCTCGTTTTCCAAACCGTGTCCATTGTGAGTCTCAGTGGGTGAAATTCCCAGCTTTCCATGAAGCAGGCAGAAGACACCAAGAGTCCTTTTCTAGTTGCTAAGGGAGAAAAAAACCCTTCAGTTTGGAAACTGTGGTGGCAGTGACTGAAGGCCTCACAGCTGACATCTTGGTTCAAAGAAGCCACATTGGTGTTGGCCTGGTGTCCTGTGATGGAGGTGGCCAACAGAAGTGTCTTCACTGATCCAGACTAGTGGGGTATTCTGGCCATACCTGGTTTTGCGAGAGCTACCTGGCAACCTTTTCTTGTTAAATATCCCCCAATCCATTTCTCTTGTCTGCAGCGAAAAATACTGAATGACTCCATTCATTCAAAAATACTGCCTCCTCCATTTCATACATCCTCTTGTCATCAATATGAAACTTAACTTCTCTGAGCAATCACTCAGCAGGTGCTCTGCTGTGGATTCTTTACTACCCCAAGAGACTGACAGGTAAAGCATGCTTATGACAATTTCTGGGACAAAATCAGCTGTTCCTTCCCACAGGATGTAAAAAAAGTACATCACCTCCTCTAGGAACCTGGACTAGCTAAGTGAAGCAGCTCAGTACCAGAAGCTACATGTCTGTGTGTAGGTCAATGCTAAGGGCAAAGTGGACAGAGATAGTGAGAGGTGAGGCCAGCCTACAGAATCACTTTAAAGTCTTGGGGTCAGGGGGGTGGGTGGTCACATAGCTACTCAGACACCCTAAGACATTTGCTGTGCTCTTGATGCTTGTTCAGGATGAGGATAAGGAGTCACAAGAAAAACCTGAAAACCCAGTACATGGATAGTCCTTCAGTGAGAAGTCCTTGAAAACTACTCTTAGATTTTTGTGACAAAAATATCTTCCCTGCATAAGTCAAAGGCTTTATTCTGTCCAAAAAAGGCAACTATAAGAGCTCATCTTGTTTCCCTTTCTGCCGTGGCTGCCAGGAATCTCTAAGCTAAATTTATTTCTTAGATCCAGTCACCATCTGCGTCAGAGTCCTTGCCCCTTTCCTCTGCATGGTTTTGATCTTTCTTACAGTAAGAGTCCTTTGGGGAGGAATTTTGTTGTCTATCTCTTCTGACCCTTCTGTGGAAGTAGGTTGAAAGTAAAGGATAAATCATTCTAAACTCCTGCACTGCAGCCTTCCCCCCACCCCAACATCACTGCCATTGTCTAACCCTAACCTCACCTCTCTAAGGACTGTATTAGCATCTAGAAAACACAGAGCTGAGCACATAGCAGTCCCCCCAAAATGCCTGTGGATGGTCCTGCAAGACCCAGTTGATCCGTTGTCCCTTCAGCCATGATGCCAGGGCAGCTCAGAGCCCTTCCAAAGGTTACCTTTAGTTCTCATAGCAATACTCCAGTAGGTATCATTTACTCTCTTTTAGTAACAAGGAATGTAAAGCTCAGATTCAGAGGCAAGGTGACTCAGTGGGAGGGCCAAACTTGGGTCCCAGGGTCCCCTAGATCCAGGTGAGAGCTGAGCTGTGGGTTTCCTACTCCTGCTTAGGACCCCCTTCCATCCCAGGAGGCATCCCAGGGTTGCAGTACAGGCCACAACTAAAGAGTGTCTGGGGGTTGCAGTTTGGCCATGCTGTGTATCTCCAAGGCTTCTTCAGTGGCCAGAAGCCAAGCTTGGATTCCTGTGCCTCCCTCTCTGTGACCTAGGGCAACCTGCTTACCCTCTCTGTGCTGCCTTGGTTTCTTTTCCTATGAAGTAGAGCTAATAACATCCACTCTTCCAAATGCCTCAGAAAAGGGACAGCCTGGTGCCAGACACCCAGCAGGGATTCCATGGAGTTCCCCCAAACCGCCTCAGTTAAGGACAGCTCCCATGGGATTGTGGGAATTGGGGGGAGGTGGGGTCTAAGCAGTGCCTGCGTATCTGTACTGCCCTCAGCTATTACAGAAATCCCAGAGCAAGTCTGGGCATGCCTGCCAGGCCAAAGCAACTCAGACGCCACCTGAGACCCCTGATGAATCACAGCATGAAGGCTGGGCCTGGGGGCTGCCTCTGATATTTGTGTTCTGGCCAGTAGTTGTGAATGCGCCAGCTGCAAGCAGGGATCCAGGTGACACTCCTGGTATCCCTGTACAGGTATCTGCCAGGGGTACTCCTCTAGAACCTCTTCACCCTCTGCCCACGGTGGGCTGGATGAACAAGTCCATCTATGCCCTTGGAGCAGAGGTATGGGCCTTGAGAGATTCAGATACCAGGCTGATGGAGGGGAGGGGGCGGTCCCATGAGATGCCCTCAGGGTCACTATTTTTGTACCCCTGACCCTTTGCAGCTCCCAACTAGAAGGATCATAACCACTCACCAGGATGCAGAATGTCCCCCATACTGCAGACACAGTCACGATCTGGCTGAAAGGGAGGAAGAGGAGGTGGGGGGGATAGTGGGAGGAGCTGGCCCAGCCTGGAGGGACCTGGCAGGACTCAGCCAATGTGAGGGAGCCAGTTCCCTATAGTCCTCTGTGAGAGGCCAAGGCGGAGCCTGAGGCTGGGCTTCACTCTGCCTACCTGCTGGTCCAGGCTGATCTTAGGGATGCAGCCCAACCCAGCCTCTGGGGAGAGAGAGCCTCCAAGGGCTAGCAGAGGAGCAGGGGTGGCTGCTGGCTCCTGCTCTGTCCACTGGTCCCAGGCTGGGGCAGGTACCAGCAGGGGCTGAGGTGTGTACAACCTCACAAGCTGTCAAGCCTGTTAAATTTCCATGATGTCCAGCAGCCCATGCCACTGCGCTGTGCCATCTC
Organism: Cephalophus harveyi; assembly: GCA_006410635.1. Lineage (NCBI taxonomy): Eukaryota > Metazoa > Chordata > Mammalia > Artiodactyla > Bovidae > Cephalophus > Cephalophus harveyi. The sequence goes on from SJYT01034612.1 coordinate 13,048, forward strand.
CACACACAGCAGTCAAGTGACACACATACAGCCATCACCCATATGAAGCATGGATCACCTCAGTCAGGTCCCCATCAGAGACAGATCCAAGTCAGATCAAGATAACATCACCTGACACATGCCACCAACATGCATGTCCCCTGCAGATCTCCATCATGGTCAGTAACAGACCAAGCATTTGTCATCAGTCACATCACCATCCTCATCACCGTAGGCCACAAGTATGTGCTATCCTGACCCCAGGCTGGCTCTGCGGTACCCCACAGGTGTACACTTGCACAAGCACAACTACACATGCATGTGCTGCTGCACACCCAGACACAGGTTCTTGGAGTGTTCACACAAGAGTGAGCCCTGCAAGGATAGGGCTCTGGGGGCCTCCTGGGGAAAGAGATGGTGACAGTCAAGGGCAGGCAGCTAGGAGGGGGAAGCCGGGTTTGCCTTCAGGCCCAGTTTAACAGCTAGGTTAAGAGTTAGGGCTCTGGAGTCTCCCACCCTCGATCTGAATCCCCTAGAGCAAGTTACATAACCACTCCATGCCTCACTTCACTCATTCCTAATAGTAACACTACCTATCCCAGGACGGGAAATTAGGAGGATTAAACGAGTTAATTCAGGTAAAGCGCCTAGACAAGCCTGGTCCCGTGTGAGTGCTCCACACGGGTGGAGTGTCCACTGTACCTACAGATGTAAGCTGGGATCCATGTAGCACTCAGGCAGTGGCCCACAGACCCCTTCAGGCTTCCCTCCGAGGGGACTGGAGTGCTGGGCGGCACACAGAAGGAAGGAGAAGGGGAGGGGAGCAGAGGAGAGAGGGTGATTTTAGGGAAAGAGATGCTGAAGCACAAAAGTGTAGGGGAGACGAGAAGAGGTTAGGGGCGGGCGGTTGGCAGGAGGTGAGAGGGCTGGGGTCCCGCCTGGGAGGTTCAGCGCTCTTCGCGCCCCAGGCGGCCCCGCTGGCCTGGCCACGTCTGCAGCCCCCGCCCGCGGCCCTCAAGGGAGGAGCTGGGGTGAGGAGGGAGGCCCAACCGCGACAGCAGGCGCCGGGGACCCAGGAAAATTGTGTCTGTGCGCGAGGAGTTGGGGACTGTTTAGCGGCGAAGGAGTCTAAGAAAAGTTGGGCCTTCATCGACGTGTGCGCGCACGGCCCGGTGTCTGTGCGCCAGCCGGCCCCGCATGGCCCGCTCCCCGCCCCGGCCCGGGACCCCGCCGGGCGGCCCCTCACCGTCCGCGTCGTCCCGATCGGCGCGCTCCCCGTAGTCCACCCAACTCAGACCCTCGAGGTTGTCATAATCGCCGCGCCGCGGCCCGTCTACAGACCGCGACAGCAGGCGCCAGGGGCCCAGGAAAATTGTGCGCGAGGAGCTGGGGACTGTTCAGCGGCGAAGGAGTCTAAGAAAAGTTGGGCCCTCATCGACGTGTGCGCGCACGGCCCGGCGTCTGTGCGCCAGCCGGCCCCGCATGGCCCGCTCCCCGCCCCGGCCCGGGACCCCACCGGGCGGCCCCTCACCGTCCGCGTCCTCCCGATCGGCGCGCTCCCCGTAGTCCACCCAACTCAGACCCTCGAGGTTGTCATAATCGCCGCGCCGCGGCCCGTCTACCGGCACCACGGTGAAGTGAGGCATCCCGCGCGCTCGGCCCCGCCGCGCCCGCCGCCCCGGCCGCCTGCCCGGCTGTCCCCGCCGCTCCGGGCCGGCGCGCCCCGCCCGCTCACATTCCTCCCCGCTGCGCTCACTTCCTCCGCCCGCCCCCCGGGCCGCCCCTCGGGGGCGGGGAGCAGGAGGGGCTCGGGGCCGGCTCCTCCCTGAGGGGGCGCCCTGGAGGAGTGAAACCCCCGGGGCGGGAGTACTATTCCACGCCCTGGGGAGGCCCGATTCCTGTGTGACCTCAGGTGGTGAGCCGCCCTCTCTGAGCTTCAGATGCAGGGCTTGTAAAATGAGGACATGCACTTGGGGCTGATGAGGGCTCCTGAGGTGGGGCATGAGGTGAGCTTTGTGCCTAGTGAGTGCTCAGTGACATTTCTGTGATGCAGGGCCGGGGAAGAGTAGGCAGGAGCGCAGAGCTCATTCAAGAACCGCCCAGGGGCCTCCTCGGCACCCTATCCCCATTTTCATCATCTCTGTCTTCCACCTCTCCTCCGCATCCCTGGAAACCGAGGGAGCCCCAGGAAGGTCCCATCCCTTCGCCCACCCTCCAGTGTGTCTCTGTTAGAGGCTGCTGGGGGGATCCGTGCCCTTTCACTAGAGGCTGCTTCCTTCTTGGAAGTAAGGACACCCATTCCCCCTCGTCTAGCTCCATGGGCCTCTTCAGAGGCTGCATTGGATTCTTTAGACAAGTTCTTTCATCTCAATTTTATCTTTCTCTGTATCACCTCCTGGGGATTCCTTTTTGTTATTGTGCAGTCGCTAAGTCATGTCCGACTCTTTGTGACCCTAGGGACTGAAGCAGGCTGCTCTGTCCTCCACCATCTCCCTTTGCTCAAATTCATGTCCATTGAGTTGGTGATGCTCTCTACCCAAGCCATTTATTTCTTTACTCTTAATTTTCTTTCACTTTCTACACCATTGCTTCAGATAAGCTTATTCAGGTGGCTTTACTTTAACATCTTTATCTTTCTAGACCATTCTTTCAGCTATTTCTCTATCAGAAAACCCCAGTGCCCACCTCCATTTTTTTCTCCCTTTTATGACTCAGAGGGTTTTAGAATATCAGAATTAGTGGTATCTTTCCAACCTACTACAGACTCTGCATTCTCTGACCTTTGTCTCTGGGATGGAATCAGGACTCAGTCTCTGGGCCCTGCAGGAGGACCTGGGAGCTGACCTCTATTCTGGCCCCTACCCTACTCTCATCCCAGCCAAGGCCTGTTGTGTTGGCCTGTCTTTCATGCCACATTCAGTTGCTCACAGTAGCAGCCTTCCAATGAACTCCCTGCTCATGGTAGAGCCATCTCTTCTTTTTTTAAAAAAATATTTACTTATTTATTTGACTGCACCAGGTCTTCATTGCAGCATGCCGGAACTTTAGTTGCGGGCATGCAAACTCTTAGTTACGGCATATGTGATCTAGTTCTTTGACCAGGGTTCGAACTTGGACCCCCTGCATTGGGAGTATGGAGTCTTAGCTACTAAACCACCAGTGGCTACAGACCAGAGAAGTCCTAAGAGCCACCTCTTTTGAAAAGAAAGCCCAAACTCTTCTCTTGGTCCACAAAGCCCTACTCCATCCGGCCCCTCCAGTCTCTTCAGCTGTCTCTCTCCTCATCCTCTGCCCCTCAGCCTTTCTGGCTTCTTTCACTTCCCCAAACTCAAGGGGTTTCTGTGCAGCACCTGTGCCTGAGAGGATGCCTTTCTACCCGCCCCCACCCCAGCCATTTACCAAACTCCTTTGTATGGAGGGGGTCTCAGCTTGGAATACTACTTCTTCTTTGGAAAACATCTCTGAAACACACCCCACCTTCCCACCACCCCACTTCATCCTCCTGTGAAGCACTTTCCTTTCATAGGACTCACTGCAGGGAGAAGTGTGTTGGTGGAGATCTTTAATGTTTCTTGTGTGTGGATTTCACACTGGCAGGACCCTTTCAGTCTCCTCACCTTGGCTAATTACTTTACAATATTGTAGTGGTTTTTTCAGTCTTGGCCCCAACACATCTTTTGACTAAAGAACGAATAGGTGCCTCCTCCTTGGTCTTTCCTGATGCTCCACAAAGGCTCCCCATAGTTCTCACCTGGCCCCCACACCTGACCTCTCTCCTCAGGGGTAGGGTCAGGTGCTATGTGGGCAAGATAGGCTACTATAGTCCAACTGAAACCTTAGACTCTGCAAGACTCTGTAGCTAGGATACAATTTCCCTCATACTACTGACTGGTCAAGTAGCCTGCACCATCAGGATACTCACAGGCAAAAATAATAGGCAAAAAGAAACAGACATTTGACAAGCACAGACATTTCAAAAGAAAACATCTTAAAGAACAGTCTTTTGTACTCTGTGGGAGAAGGCGAGGGTGGGATGATTTGAGAGAATAGCATTGAAACATGTATATTATCATATGTGAAACAGATCACCAGTCCAGTTTCAATGCATGAGACAGTGTGCTCAGGGCTGGTGCACTGGGATGACCCAGAGGGATGGGATGGGGAGGGAGGTGGGAGGGGAGTTCAGGATGGGGGACACATGTACACCTGTGGCTGATTCATGTCAATGTATGGCAAAAACCACTACAATATTGTAAAGTAATTAGCCTCCAATTAAAATAAATTAATTTTTAAAAAAGAAAAAGAAAACATCTATGGGGAAAGGATCAGAATACATGGGTCAAAAATTCAAAACTAGCCTAATAAACATATTACAAAAAATAAGGTAGAATATTAGCCATATGAAACAAGAAAGTATAAAAAAGAACAAGCAGAGGGGACTTCCCTGGTGGTCCAATGGTTAAAAATCTGCCTGGCAATGCAGGTAAAGTGGGTTTGACCCCTGGTCAGGGAACTAAGATCCCACATGCTGCAGGGCAACTGAGCCTGCATGCCACAACTACTGAAGCCCGTGCACTCTACAGACCATGCTTTGCAACAAGAGAAGCCACTGCATGGCAACAAGAGAAAAGCCCCTGAGGGTGGCAACCAAATAATAAATAAATATCTTTTAAAAGAACAAGCAGAAATATAAGGTAAAGAAATATGGCTTCATAACAAATTACCCCGAAAGATAGTGACTTTACAGTGATAATCAACAAAAATGTTTATCTGCTCACAAATCTGTAAACTGAGTAAGCTTGTCTCTACCCCACATGGCATCACTTGGGACTGGAGGATTCATTTGGAAAATGATTCATGGCAATTCCCCATGGGTCCAGTGGTTAGGACTCCATGCTTCCACTGCCAGGGGCCCTGGTCAGGAAACTGAGATCCCACAAGCCAAAGGGCATGAACAAAAAAAAGATGATTCACTCACATGACCAGTAGATTGTTATTGGCTGTAGGCTAAGAGCTCAGGGGGACTGTGGACCAGGGACACTGGGTCCTTCTCATGTGAACCTCTCCCTGGGCAGCTTGGCTTCCTCATAGTACAGTGGCTACAGTCCATGAGTGAGTAAGCATCCTAAGAAGCAGGACAGTTCCCTGGGCCCAGGCCTGGATGGGCACAACATCACTTCTGCCATATTTTACCAGTCAAGCAGGTACAAAGCCCAGATTCAAGGGGTGGGCAGACATAGACTCCATCTTTGGATGGGAGAAGTATCAAAGAAATACAGGACCATGTATTAAAAATTGCCACAATAGTATGTCAGACAACACAATAGGTGATCTAATAGCAGAAAGTTTTCATTAAGAATGAATCCATAAATTAGAAAGACCAAGTCAAGGAATTCTCTCAAAAGAAGAAAAAGAAAACAAGAAAGATATGAGATAGAAAAAGAAGTTCTACTATCTGCACAATAGGAGTTCCAGAAAAAGAGTAAAGCAAAAATGGAGAAAAAGTGCAACATGAATGAACCTCAACATTATGTTAACTGTAGGAAGCCAGATACAAAGGTCATGTATTATATGACTCCATTTGTAAGAAACATCCAGAACAGGGAGATACATAGACACAGAGAGAAGATTGGTGGCTGGGGGAATCACAGGATCAGATGCAACTGCTTAATAGATAGAGGGTTTCCTTTTAGGATGGTCAAAATATTTTGGAACTAGATAGAAGTGGTAGTTGTACGACATTGTGAATGTACTAAATGCCACTGAATTATTCACTTTATTTTTAATTTTTTTAAGCTTTATTTTTTATTTGGCTGTATCAGGTTTTAGACACAGCACTTGGGAATCTTCGTTGCCATGCGCATGCTTTTAGTTGTAGCATGTGGGTTCCAGTTTCCTGACCAGGGATCAAACCTGGCCTCCCTGGGAAGTCCCCTGTAATTTGTTCTTTTTCATTGCTGTGTTCTCTTCCGTGGAGTTAATACCACACCACTGATTTCTCTATTGTTGGGTTATTTTCAGTTTGAAATTACTAAAAATAGTCCTTCTCTAAATATGTTTGTTCATGTCTTTCTGTGCACATGTGTGCAGGCCTTTCTGTTGAGTCTTTAGGGGAGAAAAATGGTTAAATCCTTGGGTATATGTGTCTGAATATTCATTAGAAGGACTGATGCTGAAGCTGAAACTCCAATACTTCGGCCACCTGATGCGAAGAGCTGACTCATTGGAAAAGACCCTGATGCTGTGAAAGATTGAAGGCGGGAGAAGGGGATGACGGAGAATGAGATGTTTGGACAGCATCACCGACTCAATGGACATGAGTGTGAGCAAGCTCCGGGAGTTGGTGATGGACAGGGAAGCCTGGTGTGCTGCAGTTCATGGGGTCGCAGAGTCAGACATGACTGAGCAACTGAACTGAACTGATATGTGTCTTTAACTTTAGTAAATAATGTAGAACAGTTTTTCAAAGTAGGTTTTTTTTTCGTTTTTTATCAGTTTACACTGCCACCAGCTGGGTATGAAAAAACCTTATGCTACACATCCTTAATAACACCCTATTAGTTATCTTTTTCTGTGAGTTTTATTTTGCATTTCTCTAGTGACTAGTAAGGTTGACAGTCTTTTCATTTTCTTATTGGCCACTTGGATATCCTCTTTGGTTAAGTTCCTCTGCAAATGTCTTGCCCATTTTTATACTGGCTTGTCTGCCTCTGGATATACACCTTTTGTCAGGTATACATGTTGAAAACTTCCTCCACTCTCTGACTTGCTTTTTTCACTTTTTTAATATTTATTTATTTATTTATTCGGCTGCACCGGGTCTTAGTTGCACCACAAAGGATCTTTGATCTTCATTGCAGCAGGCAGGATATTTAGTTGCGGCATGCAAACTCTTACTTGCAGCATGTGGGATCTAGTTCCCTAGTGATCGAACCCAGGTTCCCTGCACTGGGAGCCCAGAGTTTTACCCACTGGACCACCAGTGGGTAAGTTCCTGAGATGATACTCTTTAAGTGGAAGACTCACTCTTCTAGATATCAACTTGTTTTAATAAACGGAACAGAATTCAAAGAGAGATCCACAAGTGTATGGACACAATTTATAACATAGTTGGCACTGTAGTCTCTCTGCTAATTTAAAGTTCCCATGGAAGGAACTTCGATCTGGCTCAGGCCCACCCTGTGGACTGGGAGAGGAAAGTGGCCAAAAGATGGAGGGTCTGTAGGAAGCTGAGGAGAGGTAGACCTGAACAGTTTCTTTTCTTTCTTTTAATAACTTGATTCCCACCCCTGCCCATTAAAAAAAAAAAAATCAGTTTAACAAAAATCAGAGTACCTTATCTGAAAAATCTTCACACGCTTTCTCTCTTGATATTTCCAAACACATTAATTTATTCTATGAAAGGTATCATCCTTTAAAAAAAATTTTTTTTTAAAACCTTTCAGAGAGAGATTGGGAATGTACCCTCTGTTATACTCCATGATGAGATCAACTCTGAACTTGATTCTTTAGCGCTCTTTTGTGGGCTCAGGCTTTTAGTGTAAGAATAAGGTAAGGTTCTTCTGCCTTTCCAGAGAGAGAGACAAAGCTGGAAGCCAATGGGATCCAAACATATTAGGCAGCTGGGGTAGAACCTAAGACCCCTCACCAACCAAGAACCCATCAGACCCAACCCCTTTCCCCGTGAAGAAAGGACAGTCACACCTGGCTCTGTACTTGAAATGTTTATTCTCAGCGTATATACGTTTGTGCCTGGATGACTAGAAGGGAAACTTCGTGAGACTCTGGGTTACTTCGTCCCCCAGTGACCTCTGGGGGACTAGCCAGGTCACTAGAGCCACAGGATGAGGACTGAGAAGGTGGCAGCAGCCACAAGGCCTAGAACGAGTTGTGGGGAGGCTTTAGGGGTCTGGAGGGCCTGGTTGGTTAGCCACTTGCTTCTCACCCGGTGTGTGGCCCGAGGCTTACTCTGCGGCTGAGTCAGGAGGTGGGAATGGCACGACCTGCCCACCTGCCTGTTTGGAAATTCATCCTCCAAAGGACTCTGACCTTTGTTTTCCTCTCTCACCTGAAGATGAAAGTCAGCAGTCAGTGGCTTCCACAGTGCCCCCTCACCCGCTGAAGCCACTGAACCCTCTGCGGCCAGCCCAGCATACCTGCTCCACCTGACTGAAGACCCGCAGCAGGTTTCCACGAAGGACGCCCTGAAGCTCCTCCTCCCTCCAGCCTCGCCTCAGCAACTCCTCTATGAGTACCGGGTATGTGGACACGTCCTCCAGCCCCTCGGGGAACCTGCGTGGCCACCAGCTGGCTAACTGTGCTCCTCAGCCCCAATCCTGGCTGAGGGCCCAGTGTCGCACCAGCCCCAACCACATATGGGAAGTTAAAGGCTGTGTTCCTCAGGCTACTGAATGCAACTCTGGAAGCTCCCGGAAGACTGGGCTTTGGCAGCACTTACCTGCTGAGCAGATGCTCAGCCCACAGCACATCTGCTGGGCTAGCAGTGGAGTATGTGCTGGACAGGTCTTGAGAGGGGGTGGGGTTCTTAACAACTGTGATGCCCTGGAGTGGGAATGGGTTCACTGGACCACAGGAGGGACAAGGAGAACCCAGGAAACAGATCCTGGGAGGGGAAAGATGCCAGGTGGGCTGAAAGACCAGAGTCTGTAATGGAGGATGAAGGATGGGAGGACCATGGATGGGGAACTGAGACTAAGGGACTCCCCACTGTACCCCAGCCAAGACAAACCCCAGGGAAACACTCACCGGCCAGACCCATCATAACTCCCGCTAATCCCGATGAACTCAGATCCCATGACTGCCCTGATGTGGTCAAAGTGATCTAGGGGATGAGGGTAGTGGTGGGTAGCATGAGGCTGGAGTCAGATCCTGCGACCAGCCCTGATCTGAGAAAGCTCAGCGTGGCCAGTTCCCCTGCCCAAGGCAATCCAAGACAGGACAGCTGACTCCGTGGAGCTCCTAGCCTGCTGTGAGTTCTAGAGTGGCCTCAGGCTAGACACCGGACCTAGAGTAAACCTCAGGGCCTGAACCCCTTAGGACCTTTTCCTGCCTAGGAGCCATCATGCCTCTGGTTCCTTGAGAGCCTGCTCACAGGGCTCTGCCTGTCCTGTCTAGGGATATGGGAGCAAAAGAGAGACTCAGAAGCAGAGGCAGTTGCCTCCCCCAAAACCCGTTGCACTGGCTGGAGCCCCAGATCTGGGTTCAGGGCAGTGAAGAGCTGTGTCTGCTCCCCTAGACTGTTGGGAGGCCTGCCCAGGGTCCAGGGTGTGCTAGGCAGTCACAGGCAAAGCTACAACTGCACAAAGAATTGAAGTGGGGCTCACCTGCCACGGTGGACACATTAGCAAACAGGTTACACTGCAGCACCCCCATGGACAGCGACACCATCACAATGCCACCATTCTTCTTCTACATGGATGAACAAAGGAACACTCAGTTTGCCCCTTCTGCCCTAGGGGCCCTGATAAGGCAAAGTGAGTCCTCACCTGAGGGCCTGGGTGAGGCTTTAGCTCTCTTGGCCCCTGGGTGGGAACTGATTTGGCCTTGAGTTCCCGAGATGGGAGAACTCAGCCTCAGGTCCAAGGATGAGTAAGGACTGGACTGGCAGCTTTGCTCAGGGTCAAAGATCTTTGGATGAAGTCCTGGGTTTGAGGGCTGGGGTGGCCACTCACCAGAAGTTGCAGGATGTCATCAGGAATGTTAAGCATGTTGTCACACACAGTTTTGGCAGCCGAGTGGGAGAAGATCACAGGAGCCTTTGACACCTTCAGGGCTTGCTGTGCTAGGGCATGCGACCCATAGGACAAGTCTACCATCATGCCCAGGCGATTCATTTCCTCTATCACCTTCTGCAGGGACAAGTGGAGGATTCTTTTTTTTGGGGGGGTGGTTGTCAGGAGGGATGCATGTGTGTGCATACCTGTAGGAGGTGGCTGAGGTAGGGTATTGAAAAGGAGTCCTTACCTCACCAAAGCTTGTCAACCCACTGATGTTGGTGTAGAAGAGCTGAAACTTGGTGGAGCTCTCTGCCCTGAAAGACAGCCAGAGGAGGGCAATCTAGCAGGCCACACACCTTGGCCAACAGAGCCTGGACATCCAGGCTCTCTGTCCACGCGTTCCACCTCAGAACAGGGTGAGGATTCGGACCAGCTGCTTTCTGGGAGTGTGAGGAACCTGCTGAGAGTCCAGCCTCCTTCTGTGGACCCCTCTATCCTCACCTCTCTGGCACTTTTCCCACCAAGCATCTAGCATCTACCATTCTACCCCAGGCTAGGCAGCCTGCTCACCAGGGCGTGTTGCAGGTAAAGGTGAGCGTCAGGTAGCGAACTCCCAGCAGATAGAAACTGCGCAGCACAGAGAGGCTGCTGTCAAGTGAGTGACCGCCCTCCACGCCAATAAGGCAGGCCAGCTTTTGAGTGCTGTTCAGTCCTAGAAGAAGATAGAGGATCAAGTGGTCAGAGGCCAGGGCCAGAACCACCAGAGTAGCCCCTGACTCCCCTCCCTTCCCCCAGCCCACCTTCGGCTGAAGTCACAAGCTCCAGTTCATTGTAGGAGTCACACATGCGGCGGATGAGGTCAATCTGCTCCAGCGTGAGGCGCACGGCATCCTGATCCTGAGTCTGGCATGGGGCGTAGGCTGACCAGAACTGGTGGTTGGCCCAGGGGTCCAGAATGAGATTAGGCTGGTCTCAATGCTATAGACCTGCTACTTACGCCTCCTCAGCCCTCAAGGCACTCACGTGGGTCAGTGGCCTGAGTGCAGCACCGCATGACCCTGTGGTACCCTGATGACTATTCAGCTTGCTGCCAGCAGCCCAATTGAAATCATGACACATCATTGCTTGCTGTTTGTCCATGGGCTATGTGAATGCCCCAAGGGTAATACACCATATCCTTTGTGGTTTCAGAGCCCCCACCCTCACCAAGGATTTTCCGATCACTTTCTGTGTCTCCACAGAACCTGGGCACCCATGCAGCTGGCCTGTCTTGACCTCCAACACCCCTATACTCACTCCTCAGCAGCCACAGGATGGCACATAGTGTGTCCTATGTCCATCAGATGCCTGTCTACCAAGGTTTCTGTGGCCCCCAGATTCCCCAGAGGCCATTATGTGTGTCCCTCTGGTACCTGTGCACCCACGAAGCCATCCCTGAGCTTGTCTAGGTTGGTCTGGCCGAGTCTGAAATTGCGCAGGTTCACACCTTGTAGCTTGTTCTGGAAATGCCGTTTCAGGAGCAGCGGCAGATGGTTGTGGCTGGGGTTGTCAGGACAAAGTAAGAAGAGTAGGGGACATGGCCTTCAGGTCATGGGCCTACCCTGTGCCACCCAACGTCCCCACCTCACATAGATGATAGTCCTGAAGAGCAGCTATTAGTTAGGGGTTTCTACCCGCAACAGCGTAGTGGGGAGGAAGGCCCTATGGGGGTGGTGGAGGAGAGGGGTGTGTCAGGGAGCCTTCTCTCTAACCCTTCACGCTCTGGACCTCCTCTCGTGTCCAGGAACGGGTTCAGCGCTCACCAGCCCACACACCCCCACCTACGCACCCATCCACCAGCCGGAAGTGCCGCATCAGAGCCCGAGCGCGCTCCTGGAGACTCAGGCCTCTAGGGGTGCCTGGCGCTGTTGGGGTGCTGGAGGTGGCCGGCTTGATCGGGGCGCTAGGGGTTCCCCACGTGGTCTGGGCGCTGGGACCGCCCGGGGTGGTCTGGGCGCTGGTTACCAGCCGCAGCAGCAGCCAGAGCAGGAGCAGCAGACGCAGCAGAGGCCGCTGGGTGAGCACGTGGGGACGCTCGAGGCCAAGGGGCAGCATTGCTGCACAGGGCCGAGCAGCCGGGCAGAGGCGGGTCTCGAGAGCTAAGAGGAGCGGGCGAGGGGCAGAGGGCGACAGTGGGGTCCCGACCGTCGACGCTGGTGACCCAGCGACACGGCTTGGTGAGAAGCGGCTGGAGTCAGGACCCTAGTCAGATTAGCTCGGGGATCCGCAATGCCGCCGCCCAGCGTTGCCGCCAGGGGGCGGTAGGCCCTTCCCTCCCATCTAGAGTGGCGCCCCATTGGGCCAGGCCAGCCTTTGCCCCGAGCGCCCTCAGGCGGCGCACTGCGGGTTACCTCTGTCCCTGCTTCCTGCCCTGCACCCACCCCTCCCAAGCGCCAGGGGCATACTGATTCGGGGAGGAGGCCAGGGGGTGACTAGGAGGGGCCCAGGAATCTTCCCAATTTCACCTCTAGGCAGACAGGTCGCAAGCCCATGTGGGGTTTTAGCTGCAGGGATATGCCTGCACTCCAGCTGGTTAAATATTCCATGAAATTCTGGGAAGAATTAAAATTTAAAAGAGTGAATTAGATCTGTATGTTTTGACTGGCAGAAGAAAAAGATCCCCTATATATTTTTAACAAAAATGAAATTTAATTATAATATTTATGGGAGGCCATTTAAGAATCTGCCTGCAGTGCTGGAGACCCGGGTTCGACCCCTGGGTTGGGAAGATCCCCTGGAGAGGGAAATGGCAACCCACTCCAGTATCCTTGCCTGGAAAATCTCATGGACAGAGGAGCCTGGTGGATTGCAGTCCATGGAGTTGCAAAGAGTCGGGCACGACTGAGCGACTAACACACACATTTTGTTTTAGTGCCTGCTCATTTCACTAAGTTGTGTCTGACTTTTCTGTCACCCCATGGACTGTAACCTGCCAGGCCCCTCTGTGTGTGGGATTTCCCAGGCAAGAATACTGGAGTGGGTTGACATTTCCTTCTCCAGGGGATCTTCCCCAGGGATCAAACCCACATCTCTTGCATCTCCTGCATTGACAGGAGGATTCTTTACCATATCTCGTATTAAAATTTACTTCTGGGGACTTCTTCGTGGTCCAGTGGTTAAGACTGTGTGCTCCTAATGCGGGGGGCATAGGTTTGTTTTGTAGGGTGTGCCTCCGCCCAGAAAACAAAACAAAAATCCTCCCCCAGATTTACTTCTGTACCTATGTTGACATACACATACACAAAAAAAGACTCTAGAGGAATATACATACTAAACTTTAGTTAGTAATAGCCATCTTGGGAAGAGGGTTATCTGTGTATTATGTGTGTTAGTCCCTCAATCGTGTCCGACTCTTTGTGACCCCACAGACTGTAGCCTGCCAGGCTTCTCTGTCCTTGGAATTCTCCAGGCAAGAATACTGGAGTGGATTGCATTTCCTTCTCCAGAGGAACTTCCCAACCCTGGAGACCAGGATTGAGCCCTGGTCTCCTGCATCAAAGGCAGATTCTCTACCATTTGAGCTAGAGGGTAGTCATAACCATTTTAGGAAGGGAGTTACCTACTCCCTGGTCAATTTATGTTTCATCTTTTTTTGTATTTTTTCTTTAGCTTATTTGGCTGCACAGGGTCTGAGTTGCACATGCAGGACCTTCTAGTTGAGGCATGTGAACCCTTAGTTGCTGCATGTGGGATCTAGTTGCCTGACCAGGGATTGAACCCGGGCCCCCCACATTGGGAATGGGGAGTCTTAGCCACTGGACCACCAGGGAAGTCCCTAGCTCATTATCATTTATGGACTGAGGGAAGATGTAGTGGCTAAGTAGACTGAATGTCTTAGAAAGTCCCTGAGGAGCAAGGGGAGGGGTGGGCCCACCTCCAGAGCTGTCCAGCCGTTAGAGGTCTGTGGCTCATTAAGTAGCCTGACATTCTGGCTCTGTCCAAATAAGAACAAAGATCATTTGTGATCCAGGCAGGTTCCCTTCTTGGGAATCTGAGCCAGAATTCCCTAAAAAATCTCCAGGTGGTAGACGGTGGGTCAGGATTGAGGTGAGCTACTCAGAGGGAATGAGTAAAGTCTGCCTTCCTGCAGCCAGAGCCTCCCACTGTCTTCTCCTGGTGCTGAGCCAAACCCCCTGGGATTCCTCAGGCCACTGCCAGCAGGTCTGCCTTGAGTACCTGGTGTCTGAACTGCAGGGTCCCCCACCAAACCCCTATACAGGCCCCACTACAGAGAAGGACAGCTCATGCTGATTCCATTTCTGAAACATTTATTTTTGGGAAATGTTTGTGCTTGCATGAGAGGAAACTTTGTGGATGTCTGCATCTGCCAAAGTGACATCTGGCAGGATTAATGGATCACCAGAGCCAAAGAATGAGGACCAGGAAGGCAACAATAACTGTGAGGCCTGGGGCTGTGTTGGGGGAAGATTTTGAGAATGACCGCATAGTTGACAAAATAGGATTCCCGTGCCTTGGAGTTCTGCTTAGTTTCTGGTCTTGAGCCAGATTCTCTCTCTGCTGCAGATGCGAGAGCACGGAGCGGCAGGAGCTCCCCAGCTGGTCATCTGGGTACTCATCCTCCAAGGGACTCTGTCCCTTGTTTTCCTCCCGAACCTGGAGGCATTAGTCAGTGGGCAGCAGCTCCCACAGCAACCCCTTCTACACACACACACACACACACCTGCTCAGAGCCCCTCTGCCCCAGCCCAGCATACCTGCTCCACCCGGCTGAAGACCCGCAGCAGGTTTCCGCGAAGGACGCCCCAGAGCTCTTCCTCACTCCAGCCTCGCCTCAGCAACTCCTCTATGAGTACTGGGTATGTGGACACGTCCTCCAGACCCTGTGGGAACCTGCGTGGCCACCAGCCAGCCAGCTATTGGGCCTCAGACCTGCCCCCTGGTCCTGAGTCAGAACCAGTGTCCTGTGTGTGCAGGGTCCACTGAACCCCAGCCCTGGTCAAATATGGGAAATGGAGACTTGGAGAGAGTAAATGATTCAAGCCTGCTCTTCATCCTTCAGAAGAAGGGCCCTAAAGCTCCTTGAATATCAAAATTCTTTGAATTGAACTATTAAGATCTATGCCGTTCACTGAAGGCAAACTTTTCCTTCTGTTTATAAAAAGAAGAAAAGTTTTTGAAGAACTGGGTTGACCCCCTTGCATGCACAGACCCAACTGAAGGCAGAGAAGATTGTTAGCCCACCCCAGACCCTGCTAAGAGTCTGCTCAGAGGCCATGGGTCTGCTTGCACTGGCTGGGTGCAGATGCTGGGCAGATGAGGTCTGTCTGGTTGGGTTAGCCAAATATAATGGTCTAGAATGGGCCAATGGGATGCAGATAGACAGGAGAGCCCAGCAAACAGACCCTGGGAGAGGGGAGATACCAGTGGGGCCAGCAGACCTGAGGCTGTGGTCAAGGCCATGAGGAACAGAGTATGGTGGGCACCGTGGCTATGAAAGCCCCCCGCGACACATATGGGAGGCCATTTAAGAATCTGCCTGCAGTGCTGGAGACCCGGGTTCGACCCCTGGGTTGGGAAGATCCCCTGGAGAAGGAAATGGCAACCCACTCCAGTATCCTTGCCTGGAAAATCTCATGGACAGAGGAGCCTGGTGGATTGCAGTCCATGGAGTTGCAAAGAGTCGGGCACGACTGAGCGACTAACACACACATTTTGTTTTAGTGCCTGCTCATTTCACTAAGTTGTGTCTGACTTTTCTGTCACCCCATGGACTGTAACCTGCCAGGCCCCTCTGTGTGTGGGATTTCCCAGGCAAGAATACTGGAGTGGGTTGACATTTCCTTCTCCAGGGGATCTTCCCCAGGGATCAAACCCACATCTCTTGCATCTCCTGCATTGACAGGAGGATTCTTTACCATATCTCGTATTAAAATTTACTTCTGGGGACTTCTTCGTGGTCCAGTGGTTAAGACTGTGTGCTCCTAATGCGGGGGGCATAGGTTTGTTTTGTAGGGTGTGCCTCCGCCCAGAAAACAAAACAAAAATCCTCCCCCAGATTTACTTCTGTACCTATGTTGACATACACATACACAAAAAAAGACTCTAGAGGAATATACATACTAAACTTTAGTTAGTAATAGCCATCTTGGGAAGAGGGTTATCTGTGTATTATGTGTGTTAGTCCCTCAATCGTGTCCGACTCTTTGTGACCCCACAGACTGTAGCCTGCCAGGCTTCTCTGTCCTTGGAATTCTCCAGGCAAGAATACTGGAGTGGATTGCATTTCCTTCTCCAGAGGAACTTCCCAACCCTGGAGACCAGGATTGAGCCCTGGTCTCCTGCATCAAAGGCAGATTCTCTACCATTTGAGCTAGAGGGTAGTCATAACCATTTTAGGAAGGGAGTTACCTACTCCCTGGTCAATTTATGTTTCATCTTTTTTTGTATTTTTTCTTTAGCTTATTTGGCTGCACAGGGTCTGAGTTGCACATGCAGGACCTTCTAGTTGAGGCATGTGAACCCTTAGTTGCTGCATGTGGGATCTAGTTGCCTGACCAGGGATTGAACCCGGGCCCCCCACATTGGGAATGGGGAGTCTTAGCCACTGGACCACCAGGGAAGTCCCTAGCTCATTATCATTTATGGACTGAGGGAAGATGTAGTGGCTAAGTAGACTGAATGTCTTAGAAAGTCCCTGAGGAGCAAGGGGAGGGGTGGGCCCACCTCCAGAGCTGTCCAGCCGTTAGAGGTCTGTGGCTCATTAAGTAGCCTGACATTCTGGCTCTGTCCAAATAAGAACAAAGATCATTTGTGATCCAGGCAGGTTCCCTTCTTGGGAATCTGAGCCAGAATTCCCTAAAAAATCTCCAGGTGGTAGACGGTGGGTCAGGATTGAGGTGAGCTACTCAGAGGGAATGAGTAAAGTCTGCCTTCCTGCAGCCAGAGCCTCCCACTGTCTTCTCCTGGTGCTGAGCCAAACCCCCTGGGATTCCTCAGGCCACTGCCAGCAGGTCTGCCTTGAGTACCTGGTGTCTGAACTGCAGGGTCCCCCACCAAACCCCTATACAGGCCCCACTACAGAGAAGGACAGCTCATGCTGATTCCATTTCTGAAACATTTATTTTTGGGAAATGTTTGTGCTTGCATGAGAGGAAACTTTGTGGATGTCTGCATCTGCCAAAGTGACATCTGGCAGGATTAATGGATCACCAGAGCCAAAGAATGAGGACCAGGAAGGCAACAATAACTGTGAGGCCTGGGGCTGTGTTGGGGGAAGATTTTGAGAATGACCGCATAGTTGACAAAATAGGATTCCCGTGCCTTGGAGTTCTGCTTAGTTTCTGGTCTTGAGCCAGATTCTCTCTCTGCTGCAGATGCGAGAGCACGGAGCGGCAGGAGCTCCCCAGCTGGTCATCTGGGTACTCATCCTCCAAGGGACTCTGTCCCTTGTTTTCCTCCCGAACCTGGAGGCATTAGTCAGTGGGCAGCAGCTCCCACAGCAACCCCTTCTACACACACACACACACACACCTGCTCAGAGCCCCTCTGCCCCAGCCCAGCATACCTGCTCCACCCGGCTGAAGACCCGCAGCAGGTTTCCGCGAAGGACGCCCCAGAGCTCTTCCTCACTCCAGCCTCGCCTCAGCAACTCCTCTATGAGTACTGGGTATGTGGACACGTCCTCCAGACCCTGTGGGAACCTGCGTGGCCACCAGCCAGCCAGCTATTGGGCCTCAGACCTGCCCCCTGGTCCTGAGTCAGAACCAGTGTCCTGTGTGTGCAGGGTCCACTGAACCCCAGCCCTGGTCAAATATGGGAAATGGAGACTTGGAGAGAGTAAATGATTCAAGCCTGCTCTTCATCCTTCAGAAGAAGGGCCCTAAAGCTCCTTGAATATCAAAATTCTTTGAATTGAACTATTAAGATCTATGCCGTTCACTGAAGGCAAACTTTTCCTTCTGTTTATAAAAAGAAGAAAAGTTTTTGAAGAACTGGGTTGACCCCCTTGCATGCACAGACCCAACTGAAGGCAGAGAAGATTGTTAGCCCACCCCAGACCCTGCTAAGAGTCTGCTCAGAGGCCATGGGTCTGCTTGCACTGGCTGGGTGCAGATGCTGGGCAGATGAGGTCTGTCTGGTTGGGTTAGCCAAATATGATGGTCTAGAATGGGCCAATGGGATGCAGATAGACAGGAGAGCCCAGCAAACAGACCCTGGGAGAGGGGAGATACCAGTGGGGCCAGCAGACCTGAGGCTGTGGTCAAGGCCATGAGGAACAGAGTATGGTGGGCACCGTGGCTATGAAAGCCCCCCGCGACACATCAGCCCAAGACAAGCCCACATGGATGCACTCACCGGCCAGCCCCATCATAATCTCCTCCAATCCCAATGAACTTGGATCCAATGACAGCCCTGATGTGGTCAAAGTGATCTGAAGGATGGAAAGTCAGCAGTGTGGGACTTCCAGGGTTGGGGGCGGGTAGTGAGGACTGGCCTCTGTTGATTCCCCTTCTTGCAGCCTGTAGGCCAGACAGGCCAGTTTCTTCATGGCCTGGCACCCAGAGCACCGAGTAGAGAGCCCTGAGGTTTGGTCTGAAGTGATCCCGGCTGGCTCCAGACTGGACTTCAGATTTGGAGTGGACCTCAGAGCCACCCATTTGGGCCAAGATTCACTCTGCCTCTCAGTTCCCTTGAGAACCTGTGAGGTAGCCTCTCCATGGGTGGTGAGAAATGAACAAGAAAACAACTGACAGAGACCCCAGAGACCTATGGAGCTGCCCAGTCCCTTGACCAGAGGCACAGGCAATGTGCTTTGGAGCCCCTGCAGAGGTCAGACGGGCAGCACACGGACTCTGCCTGACTGCCTCCCGGATACCCATCAGCATCCGTTTCAATTCCGTGGCTCCAGTTCCACATGGCACCAAGAACTGTGTACTGTTCATTATTGGGCTTGGGGGAGCAGTGCCTATTGCCAACAGTGGGTCAAACCCCTGGGGCCCTTCTGATGTCCTCTTCAAATTTGGGTCCTGCTTCAGGTCCAAATCAGAACTGTTCAGAGAGCCCAGGGTGAGGCTTACCTGCCACAGTAGACACGTTGGCTAGCGGGTTGCACTGTAACACCCCCACGGACAAAGACACCATCACGATGCCACCATTGTTCTTCTGCAGGGTTGGACAATGGACATTTGACTTGGCCCCTGGCACAACCACCTGCCTCTTCACTCTCTCAGCCCTCTGAGGAAGGTGTTTAGTCCTGGCTTTGAGATCAGAGATGTCTCCTCTCTGGGTTTCTGTGAATCGGGGAGCCTCAGCTCGGGGTCTGGGTGGTGTCTTGGCACTTGGTTTGTGGGTTTGGAGGAGTATTTTATTTATTCTTTTAGCTGCACCATGTCTTAGTTGTGGCATGTGGGATCCTCCATCTTACTTGTCGCATGCGGGATCTTCTGTTGTGGCAGGCAGGGTCTTTAGTTGCAACATGTGAGCTATCAGTTGCGGTGGGTGGGATCTATCAACCAGGGATGGAACCCGGACCCCCTACATTGGGAGCACGGAGTCTTAGCCACTGGACCACCAGGGAGGTTCTCGAGGAATGTTTACCACCTAGAACCCCCACCTAGAGTTCAAGAGTTCAGGGGCTGTGGTTCGTGCGTTTGGGGGCAGAAGATCTTTAACCTGGGGTTTGAGGAAATTGAGGGAGCAGAAGCTCAGGTTCAGGGGCTCCTGGTTTGAATGTCTTGCTTTAGGTTTGCAGACAAGGGCAGTCTCACCAAAAGCTGTAGGATGTCATCAGGAACATTCCGGGTGCTCTCGCACACAGCCCGGGCAGCCGAGTGGGAGAAGATCACAGGTGCCTGCGACACTTCTAGGGCTCGTCGTGCCACGGCATCTGAGACATGGGACAAGTCCACCATCATGCCCAGACGGTTCATTTCTGCCACCACCTTCTGCAGGGATGGGTTGGGGAGAGGGTGTCAGGGCTGCATTTGTCTTAGATGCATTTATCTGGAGGGACCAGGTGGGGCTGTGCATTCACATGGGGCAGGGTATGGGGCCAGGGTCCTCACCTCACCGAAGCTGGTCAGCCCATTGACATCGCTGTAGAAGGGGTGGATGCCCTTAGCTGAGCTCTCTGCCCTGCAGGGTGGCCAGGAGGCAGTCTGACTGGTGATCATGACTCAGCTACAAGAAGCTAGACAGAGGTTCCGTCGAGCCCTCTACACCTGCAACTCCCCTGGAGCAAGAGGAGGGACCCAAGCAGGGCTGTGTGTGGCAGTAGGAGGGGTCTTCTAGAGATCCAGTCTTGCTTTGTAGACCTCCCCACTCCGGGTTCAGGGCCAAGACCCAGGGGTGAAGCCTGGTGTGGGCCCCAGCATTACCTTGGGCAGATCCCTGCCTCACTGGGCCCATACCATCTGCACCAAGCTCACCAGGGCGTGTTGCAGGTGTGCGTGAGTGTCAGGTAGCGCACACCCAGCACATAGAAGGCACGCAAGACGGAGAGGCTGCTGTCCAGTGAGTGGCCACCCTCCACACCAATGAGGCAAGCCAACTTCCGGGTACCATTCAGAGCTAGGGGCAGGTGGGGCAGATTGTCATTGTCAGAGACATGGGTAACCTCATCAAGCCCCTGACACCCACCACCACCCATCCGTCTACCTTTAACTGAGGTCACAAGCTCCAGCTCAGAATAGGAGGCACACATGCGGTGGATGAGATCAATCTGCTCTAGGGTAAGGCGCACAGCATCCCGTTCCTGGGTCTGGCATGGGACGTAGGCTGACCAGAACTGAGGGAAGGCCAGGGGATGGTTTGGGTAGGGGTTCCTTTAGAACTTCCTGGCCTTTTCACCACCTCCACAGCTGGTGCAGCACTCCCTGTGCCCAGTGTCACATGTGATGCATAGCTTGTTCTGTGGTACTTGGATGCCCATTATGTTGACTCACTGTGACCCTTGTTAGCCCCCAGCATCCTTGTCATGGCACTTTCTAGGTTGCTATGGTAACTGAGTTCTGATGTGACTAACCCGCGGTCTCTGAGGCCCCCCAATTCCCCCACATTCCCCCAGAGCCATGGTGGCAGCTTGTTTGTCCCCTTGGTACCTGGGCACCCACGAGACCATCTTTAAGCCTGTCCAAGCTGGTCTGGCCGTGGCTGAAATTGCGCAGATTAACATCCTGTAGGCCCTTGCGGTTAAACTGCCTCAGGACGAGGGGCATGTCGTTGTGGCTGGAGGGAGGTCAAGGCAAATGGGTGGGCTCCTTTGGGCTCGGGCCAGCCAGGTGATTCCCCCACCTCACACTGTCACGTAGACTAGCTGAGGCCTGGGCTGAGGGGGTTCCCACCAGAGAGGGAGTGACAGAAGAGAAGGGCACCCATGGATGATGGAGAGGACATCCAGGGGTGGTGTGAGGGAGCCGCCCCACTAGCTCTGCATGCTCTGGACTTCCTCACCTGCCCAGGGCTGGGCTAGGCCCCCACCAGCCCCCACGCACCCATCCACAAGCGGGAAGTCCCGCATCAGGGCCCGCGCACGCTCCCCCAGACTCAGTGTGCTGGAGGTGTCCAGACTGGTCAGGGCGATAGGGGCATCCAGTGCTGTTTGGACGCGGGTTACCAGCCACAACAGCAGCCACAGCAGGAGCAGCAGAGGCCGCTGGGTGAGCATGTGGGGATGTTCGAGGCCCCCACTCGGCATGCTGCACAGGGCCGGGCAGGCGAGCAGAGGCGGGTCTGAGAGCGGTGGGGGTGCTGGGGTTCTGCCAGTCGACACAGATCACCCAGTAGGGCGGCCTCTGGGAGAGGGGCATGGAGGGAAGGGATACAGAGTCACAGGACCCTGCGACCCCTGTGCAGAGAGCCGTAATCTGCAAAGCCCGGGTGCCATGGGGCCCGAACTGCCCTCCTGCCCTCTGCTAAGAGGCGGCTCTTGTGGGCTAACCTGGCCTCCACCTTGAGCCCATTCCCCTCCCATCTCAGGTTCCCTCCGCCCCTGCCCCTCTCCTGACCCCTCTATTCTGAGGGGGCCGCCCTAAATTGCTCTCCCCCTGCCTCTAACCTTGCTGTCCAAGAGAGAGTCCAGGGCGCTTCTGTCAGAGAGTGGCCTTCAGCCCCAGGCAGCCCCTCCCAGAAGCACAGCTTGTCCCCATCTGTCTGCAGTCTGCCCCGCCCACCCCAGGGCCTCGTGCCAGTGTCTCTGTCTCCATTGATCTGGGCTCCCAAGTTTCCATGTGCTGGGCCACGAGGGGTGGGTGTGAGGGAGGAGATAGTTTTTAGAAATGGAGGGTTAACCTTGTGGGTTCTAGATTCAGGAACGGCCCCTCTGCCCCCGACCTTCTGTCTCCCGCTACTTGACTCCCCAGCGTGCGTGACCATTCTCAGGGGACTTCAGCCAGCAACTGGGAATTGTCCGGGGCACCCCTCCCCCATTTCCCCCAGTCACCCTCTGGAAAGAGCGCCTTCAGGAGTTGCTGCACTTCTCCAGGGCCTCACTTGAGGAATGTTGGTGATGTGAACTGAACAACCATCTGGGAAAAGTCAAAGACCCTTTTACTCAACAGAGCAGGAACCCAGTTGGTAGGCTATTGAGTGGAAGGAATTGAAGTCACTTCCATGGCAGGAGATTCCCCACCCAGGAAGTTTCCTCCCAGAGTTGCGAGCTGACCTGCTGGCCAGGATCCCTCCTACCTCAATGTGGAATGCCTGGCGTCTGGGCTCTGCTGCTACAGTCGTTGTATCTTGCGGCTCCTGTGGCTCTAGCTCTCCCAGAAACCTCAAGGTCTAAGTTCTTGTGCTTGCTCTGAGGCCCCACCCCATTCCTCATTTCTAGTTTCAGGCCCTCACCCTAGCTGACTCCTCTAGGAACAGCCCCCCTCCCACCACCACCACACACATACACTGGGGATGTGCCTTCTTACAGAAGCTCAGCCACTGAGATGCTTTCGGAACCTTGCCCAAACTCCTTCATCTCCAGTCTCTCAAGTTTCTGCTCTGATTCTTGGCACCCCATGGAGCTGTTCGGCCTTTGGAACCTTTCCCGGGTGGCAGGAGTGACTAGCTCGGAGGTAGGAACCTAAGTCTGAGTGCTGGAGACCCTAGAAATCTCTCTAAAAATGAAATGAGTAAAACTCTTCCAGCAGAACTAGAGGTCCTGGGCTACCTGGGAGGGGAAGGGTCCCTGCTTGTGTATATTTCAAGGCTCATGTATATTGCATTTGACATTGCCCAGTGCCTACAGGCCAGAAGGAAGGGCACACTGGTAGTGCTATGTTGAAGGTGAGTCTGCTTCTTGCTCGCTGCAGCTGGAGGGTTCTCTAGGCAGCCCGCCTGCAGAGCATGCATCCCCTAGGGCTCTGCTTCTGAGTACAGCATGGTGTATCCCTGCCCTGGGCACCCAAACTCAGACCTGACTCCTTTCCCTCCCCTTGCTGGTCAGCAGGCCCCACAGTCACTCTCACAGTGGGGAGAGGGAGGAGAAATTCTTGGGCTGGTTTCCAGGACAAAAAAACATGAGTTTGGGGGATAAACAGTTCATTCCACTCTTGATAGACCTCCAGGAAGTGCAGACAAACAGCAGCTGCTGACAGAGGAATGAAAAGAGAGAATTTAGCCTTTTTTTTTTCTTTCTTTTTTCAGCTATTCTGCAGGGACCAGATGTCTAGACAGGCTGTTTTGACCTAGAGGAGGTAGGCACCATTACTGTAGAAGATTAGCCAGGCAACAACGTTTCTGTCACGTTCAGCTTCACTCCTTAAACAGGCTGGCACTGGTGGCCATGGCCTTGAGGTGACCATATAAAGCTGATTATGGAAACACACACACATGTACATTCTTATATACTCAGGGGCATGGGAGTACGCACACCCAAGCGGCAAGCAGATTTTAGCCAACAAGGTGATGTGTCGTTCCCTTAATCTCACCCAAGGCAACTTCGTGCCCTGTCCCCACCAGGGGGAAATGAGCACACTAGCAAAGTCTTGTCCTCTAGGATCCCCCCGGACACAGGGACAGTTTGGGAGCAGAGGCTGTGACAAAAGTTTTCCAGGTGCTGCCGACAATGGGCGGAAGTGAAAAGAGGATGGAGGCAGAGAAGCCCAGGGCCTGGCTCCAGAGCTGACCTGAATGTCATCCATGATACCCTCTACTCTCTGCCCACCCCTCCTCTTTCAGGGCATCTTCAAGTTCTGCTGATTCAACCTCCAAACATCTCCCAGGTATGTCTCCTTTCCATGCCCACCATTCCTTTCCCAGTACAGGTCATTTTCATCTCCTACCTCCTTCTGGTCTCCCCATCTCCAGTTCATTTCCCACAGAGCAGGCATACCCTGTCTCTCTTTGAAAAATCTGGTGCCATCCTCTTGCCCAAAGTTTTTCTGTGGCTTCTTGTTGCTCCTAAACCTCGGATTCCTTTATTTGGCTTTCAAGTCCTGGGGAATCTGCCCTCACCTGCTTCTCCAGTTTCAACAAATAACACAAACCTCTAAGATCCCCTGGAGAAGGAAATGGCAGTCCACTCCAGTATTCTTGCCTGGAAAATCCCATGGACAGAGGAGCCTGGCGGGCTACTGTCCACGGGGTCCCAAGAGTCGGACATGTCTTAGCGACTAAACCACCACCACCACCACTCTGCCCATTATTTTCTGGCCACACCAGCCATGCTGCCCCTCAGCCTCCAAATGGTGGCGCTGTTGAGGCAGGGCCAGGGGAGGAAATCTTGCCATCAGGAAGGGTTGAACATACCATGGAGAACTCTGCTAAATCCAAACCCTCTTTGGCAACTTACCCTCTCTAAAAACAGGGACATGAGTGAACCTCTCAGACTGCTCAGGTTCAGGTTTTGCTGGGACCTCTCCCTCTTCCTCCCCACCCCACCCTGTCCCAGCAGTCAGAAGTGGTTGCCCCTGTTGGAGCTGGCAAGTGAACTTAGTAAGGCCACGACCACCACATTCTGGGACCTGGCACCACACCTGAGCACAGCAAGCACTTGACCAGCATCCAGTGAAGAGTGAGTTGACTGGGAGCACAGGAGGCTGCTGCCTTCCCTTCCTTCCCAGAACACGGAGATACGACAGCAGTGGTAGTGCATCCGGGGAGCCAGAGTTACTGTGTGCCCAGAGCTATGCTGCCAGTTAGTAGCCCATAGTGCATTCAGTCTTCACAATAGCCCACGAGGTAGGTTTTTACCAGCCTCGTTTTTTTTCCAGTTGATTTTTTTTTTCGTTTTAAAATTGAATTATAGTTGATTTGGGCTTCCCTGGTGGCTCAGATGGTAAAGAATCTGCCTGCAATACAAGAGCCCCGGGTTTGATCTCCTTGGGTCAGGAAGATCCCCTGGAGAAGGGAATGGGTACCCACTCCCGTATTCTTGCCTGGAGAATTCCATGGACAGAGGAGCCTGGCGGCTACAGTCCATGAGGTCGCAAAGAGTCAGACACAACTGAGCGACTAACACTTTAACTTTTTCACTATGGTTGATTTACAAAGTTGTGTCATTTCAGGTTACAGCAAGGTGATTCAGCCACACATGCACATACACATATGTGTGTGTGTATATATATTTTCTCTTTTTCAGATTCTTTTCCTTTACGTGTTGGTGTGATGTTTAGTCACTAAGTTGTGTCTGACTCTTTGGTGACCCCATGGACTGTAACCTGCCAGGCTCCTCTGTCCATGGGATTTCCCAGGGAAGAATACTGGAGTGGGTTGCCATATCCTTCTCCAGGGGATCTTCCTGACCCAGGGATGGAAGCTGCATCTCCTACATTGGCAGGCAGATTCTTTCCTCCTGAGCCGCCAGGGAAGCCTCTTTTCCCTTAGAGTTTATTACAAAATACTGAATATAGTTCCCTGTGCTATACAATAGGTCCTTGTTAGTTAGTTGTGTTTTATATATAGTAATGTGTATATGTTAATCCAAAGCTCCTTATTTATCCCCATGCCTCCCATTTGGGGGCAGCTTGTAAGGACAATGGAACTAAGATTCTATGAAGGAGAAACATCCTTAGTCTTCTGTTGTCTGGGGCTCTGGGACCCCAAGCCAGACCTACTCAGACTTTGTCTCTTTTAGCTCATCCTCTGTGTGTGCTCCAGGCCCTGATGGGCCAGAGCTCTGAAGAATGACAGGCAGCTGTTTGATCAAGTCTGCCATGTCTGACTTTGCATACCTCCTGTTCACTGCTGCCGGGCTCACCAGGGTTGGCTCTGTCTTCAGTGAGCAGAGTTCATGGTTCATAAGGCAGGCACCTGGGGAAGCCAGCAGTGGTAAGCAGAGTAGCCCACTGGCCCTGGGGTGGAACTTACCTGCCTTAAACCTGGCTGAGGACGACAGGTGTGGGGAGACCAGCTTCTGGGCAAGCACATGATCCCAGTGGTGCCCTCCTGGCAAGTCAGATAGTTCTTTGGACGTCTCAACTTCCAGCTGCTACCTCTCTTGAGGAGAATCCCTTCTATCCATCTCTTTGTCCTGATATCCTTTGCTGATTACCTGCCGGTGCTGGCCTTTTGCTGAGGTGTGCAGTGAGAGGGCTGGACGAGTCTCCAGTGATCAATCACATGTGCCGGCATAACACACAGAAGAGTTGGCTGTGGGGGCGCCAGGTGCTGGGAGCCAGCCCCGAGCAGGCAAACGTTTGCTCGACAACGTATGTGATTGCTCATTTAGCCTTGAGTTCAGACTTGTCTCTTTCCTACTCATCTCTCAGGCCTGTCAGACCTGTCCTCCACAACACCATGCTGCACATAGCACGCCCTGCCCCAGACCCACCCGCCCCACTCCCTGCTTTCGTATGGGGAGCTTGCCCTCCTCTGCCTGACTTCCAGGGCTTGCCCAAACTAGCTCACCCTGTGAAGCTGACCACCTGAGTCCTCACTGATTCCAAATCTGGCTGAACATAGGCTCCATCTGAGAAGTTTTTATTTCTTTTTACCTATTAGGGAAAATGTTCAAACATATGAAAAAGTAGAGAGAAGAGTATATTGAACCCCTTTGTACCCATTGCTTAGCTTCAACAGTTATCAACTAATGCCCTATCTTATTTCACTTATACCTTACCCATCCACTTTTGCAGAATATTTTAAAGCAAATCAGACATTTATTTCATCCACATTTAAGGGTGCATCTCTAAAAGACAGGTGTGTTAGTCGCTCAATCATGTCTGACTCTTTGTGACCCCATGGACTCTAGCCCACTAGACTCTTCTGTCCATGAGATTCTCCAGGCAAGAAAACTGGAGTGGTTGCCAGTTTCTTCTCCAGCGGAACTTCCTGAGGGGCTCTTTTTAAAAGTCAGATCCTGGCAAAGGATCTAAATAGACATTTTCCTGAAGAAGACATACAGATGGCCAAGAGGTACATGAAAATGTGCTGAGCCTCACTAACCTTCGAGGAAATGCAAATCAAAACCACAATGACTTGTCACCTCACACCTGTTAGGATGGCTGTTATCAAAAATAGAAAACAAGTGTTGGAGAGGACCTGAAGAGAAGGGAACCCTTGCACACTGTTGGTGGGAATTAAATTGGTGCAATCACTATGGAAAATATTTTGAAGGTTCCTCAAAAAAATTAAAAATAAGACTATCAGATGATTTAGCAATTCCATTCCTGGGCATTTGTCCAAAGGTAACAAAAACACTAACTCAAGATATATGCAGCCCCATGTTCACTGCAACATTATTTACAATAACCAAATATGGAAGCCACCTAAGTGTCCATCATGGATGAGTGGATAAAGAAGATGTGGAATGGGGGTTCAGGATGGGGAACACATGTACACCCATGGCTGATTCATGTGAATGTATGGCAAAACCACCACAATATTGTAAAGTAATTAGCCTCCAATTAAATTTTAAAAGTAGCTTAAAAAAAAAACATATGTGTTATATACATCCGATGCACTGATGAGGAAGGTGGGCCTGAGATACAGGCCCAAACCCTTTTATCTTTCTTCTCTCCTAATATTCCCCTGCCCCAGCTCTCCAGGACCAATTGTCCCCTTAACTGCTGAAAGAGGCATTCCACCAGTAACATCCAGCAACTCACTGCCATGGCACACAGCAGTCAGAGTGGCCTTTCTAGCACCTGCTTCAGATCACTTCACTCCTCTGCTCAAATCCTTTCCGCAACTTCCCATCACATTTAAGAGCCACACTCTTCAGTATGGCTGATGAGGCCTACTATGATCTGGCCTGTTCCTACTTCTCCAACCACATCTTTCTCTTTCCTCCCTGGTCACACTGGCCCTTCTGCCAGTCCTAGTACAGGCCAGCCTCACTCCTACCTCAAGGTCTTTGTGCTTGCCATGTCCTCCTTCAGAAATTCTCTTCCCAGCTCCTCACAGGATTCTTTCACTCGCATCTCCACTAAAATGTCAGCTCCTCAAAGAAGCCTTCCCTGACTACCTAGTATAACATAGCAACCCCTCATCACTCCACCCCATTATCCTGTTCTACTTTTCTGTATAGCAATTATAATTACTTGAAATTATTGTTTGTATCTTCTTTTAGGTTGTGGGTGCCATGAGAAGAGGGTATTCGATCATCTCACTCACTGAAACACCTCAAGCAACCAGCACAGCGGCTGGTATGTAACGGGTACATGTGTACTTGCTAAGTTGCTTCAGTCATGTCCGACTCTTTGCAGCCCAATGGACTGTAGCTTACCAGGCTCCTCTGTCTCCAGGCAGGAATACCAAAGTGGGTTGCCATGCCTTCCTCCAGGGGATCTTCCAAAAAAAGGGGTCAAAATTGCATTTCTTAGGTCTCCTGCATTGGCAGGCAGGTTCTTTACCACTAGCACCACCTGGGTACTCAGTAATATTTGTTGAATAAATGGATCAACAGATGGAATGACATCTTCCAAGTCCTTCCTCTTTTCTCCTTATACACACATATACACACACACCCCCAGGGAAGTACTCATCAGGCTCCACATTTATTAAAGAACCTGCCTACATCCTGCCCCAGTTTTCACAGGTGTCATTGCAGGAGCCGCATAGGTAGAAAGTACCCCCAAGGGTCTTTTTAGAGGCAGAAGTTCTCAAAGGACCAGGAGCCCCGTGTGGGAATATACTTAAAGGAAACAGGGAGGTTTGGGACCTGGTCTTAGATAACTTGGATTTCAAGTTAGACACTATTATAGAAAAACATTTTATTGAGCAGTAAGGGACCCCGTTTGGGCCAGAAAGGGCTGGGAATAAAGGAGCATGTGAGCCTCAGGGAGGGGTTGCTGCCACTTGACTCTCCATCATGTTCTTGCTCCAGGGAGCAGGTCTTCCTCAGTCTCTTTATCCTGCCTCCTGATCCAAGGCAGGAGGCTTTTGGGGAAGTCGCACATTGCTTCTTTCAGTTTGGAAAAGCCCAGCTCCCCTTGGTGTGTGATGGTGGCAGCTGGCCAATGGCTCAGGCAGAAGCCTGTGTGGTAGACAGGGCCCCTGCAAAGGCTACTCCACACTTCTCTCTGCTCCTCGGTCCTCCTTGGCTCACAGTGTGCAGATTATTCTTTCTTCTGCTCACAAAGGGGCTCCCGAGAATTGAGCAGAGGAACATCAGGTTTTCTTCCAGGCCAGCTTCAGTCCTGGGATGTTCAGAGCAGACTCTCAACCCTGTTTCTGAGGTTCTTTGCTCATGGCCATTTAGTGTGGAAGGAGGCTCCTGGTCGAAGAAGGAAGGCTCAGACAGAATGGCGCAGGTTCTAATCTGTGGCAGTGGGGGTCCCTGCAGGAAGTAGCATTTGCTGCCCTTAGGCAGTTAAACCATTGCCCTGTCTTCAGAGTATGGCTCAGCTGGCAAGCTTCTGTGGGGTCAGCCTCCTGCCACCATGCTGAAGTCGCTGAATTCTGGGGCTGGAGCAACTGAGGTCTTTATCCGACTCTACCAGAGACCGCTGTCTCTTGGGAGTGCGGCTGAGGACTGGCTTCTCTGCTTCCACCTTGGCTGGGGTGGCCACAGGAGCATGCCCATAGGCCCGGTAGCCACCGACCAGGCAGTATGTGTCCCCATGCCAGCCTGCCTGTGTTTCTCCATGCCCTCGGTAGAGGACACGGCAGTGACTAGGTGTAGGAGGGGAAATGGGAGCCAGAGCTGCTGCAAAGAAAACAGTTATCAGTCGCTTCTGCTGTACACAATTTCCTGCCAGAACTTCCCCCCTCTCACCTCTCTCCTAGTTTCTGGCTGAAGCCCTTTAGTCTGCTTGACATCCAAAACACAGCCTTTGCCCATCACCCCATGAGTCCCTACAGAAGGAACATTGGCTGCCAAAGCAATTCCTAGAGCCTGTGACTGCAGCCGATGAGGAATTCTGTTCACGATTTCCAGAGAAAATCTGAAAATAATTGCATTCAGGATCCCCTCCATCTCTCCCTTCCACACCAGAGAAAACATTCCTTAAGGTCTGTCTTTAATGGAAATGCATTTCAAGTTTTGGGAAAAGGAGTCTAATTTGGTAAGAACCCCTCCCACCTTGGCAACCCCTCTTGGGCTCCATTTATATTGCCTGTTTCATCCACACTGAACTCTAGCCCTCTGATACTTTTATCTAGATTAGAAAATACTGAGGCAGAGTGACCAGGAGATTCAGAACCAGATTATGGGTACCAAGTCTAGACTCGCATCAGCCTCCTGGGACACCATCTCATCAGCCCTCCAGTCTTATTAGCATTTCATCACTCCCCTGGATTCTTCTGGTCTTTCCCTCAATACCACACCACTCTTTCCCCCAGTATGCAGCAGGTCAGTCTGGAATGTGTCCGAGGGGACCCATGTAGATGTCCCCATAACTGCACGAAGGTGCCTGGGCTTGAAGGTGCAGTTCAAGAGCAGCCCTCTTCCTCAAACTGCTCCATTTATCATTTGCCGACAAAAATGCACTTGCCTCTTGCTAAGAGGCCAATCAGGAAAGGATCTGAATGGAAGCGTCCTGTAGTCCAAAGAGGAAGGCTACATTTAAAGACCAGGACCTTCCTGCTCACTTGCCCAGGGGTGACCTTTTGCTTATCCTCAGCAACGAGCACTGTGGGTCCCTGAAGGTGCCCCAGGGCACCTGTATTACTTACAGTTGGGAAAGTGCTGAGGTGTGTGTGTGGGCAAGCCCAAAAGGAACACGTGGCGGCCAGATGAGGCTGTGTGTACACAACACCTCTTATACAGATGTCCAGTCTCAGCCTACCTGCTGTGTTGCCCTCCCAGGGGACAGAGGACAAGTTAGAGTGAATATAGAAGATTCGATCAGACATTCTCTCTTACACAGCCAAAGACTGCCATCTGGTAGAGGACTGGTAGGGAAGTTTCTCCGAGAGTAGCATGTTTGTGCAGTTACCCTGCCATGGAAACTGTGATAAGGGCTGTGAGGTCATCACTACCCAGTGAGGTCATATAAGGAACCTGTGACTTGAGGGGCAGGCTGCAGGCTCTTGGGGTTTTTTGGAGGAGAGCAGAGTGAAGGCAGAGAGGCACCTTGCCTGGCCCCTCACACCTGGGCCTCCCCACACATGCCCTAGTCTAGTAGCCACCCCCTGGGGAGCATGCCTGTGGGCTGGCACAGCCCCTGGTGCCATGGGAGGGCAAGAGAAACCCACATTCTGAGATTGGCTTGAGAGGCACAATTGACCTAAGAGACCCTAACCCGAAGAGAGACAGAGATTTGTGTGGACTGGGGAACTGGGGAAGGTTGCTTGGCAGTGGGCCTGAAGGACAAGTGAGATATGGACCCATGGGGAAGTGTGGGGAGTCATACCAGTTTGAAAGAATAAAAGCAAAGACACACTCTTCTCGACCTTGTTCTGCCCCAAATATAAATTCATAGCCCTCTCACATTTTTACAACTGCCAAGACTTAAAAGACCAAGAGGTTAAGGGGCCTACCCAAGGCTACACAGGCAGTGGAGTGGTTCTGTTCAATGGTAGGTTCATATCAGGGTCCAGATTTACAGCCAATAGGAATGTGAGGACAAGCTCATCCCAATTTAAAGTGACACCAAATGTTAAAGGTGCAAAACGAGGGCCCTGATGACTTCACAAAGTGGGAGTGATGGACCCATTTTAATAGGAAATTCAAAACAAACTCATGACAAACTGACCACATAAGCATTACACTCCCCTCTCCCTTAAAAGCAAAAATCATTATAATCCCCCTTTTCTCCACCATGAAAAGATGAGATAACAGGCTAAGTAGCAACCCAGGTGACAAACATGGTTAACACCGTGAAGAGGTGTTACTAAGACAGTTTGATCCGACTCAAAGAAGGAAAGAGACAGCTCTGCCCTTAGCCTGATCAGGTTCACAGGAAGGAACGTGTGGGGCAGCCTTTGGTAATGTGGCAATGTAAGATAAGCTTCTTCAGGGGCTCCCTGTGGCTGACCTTAAAAAAGCAAAGATGGGACATTTGTTTACTGGGGCTGTTGCAGAGGGGATGTGCCCAGGAGGTGGAGACGTCTTGGGCTATTATTTGAGAGGTTGGGCCACTGTGGTTGTGAATCACAAAAACCTTCCTTCTGTCTACTCCTAAACTGCTCGAATTGGCGGGTGCACATTAGGACAGATGAAGTCAGGCCTAATTAGAACAGACTGCCTTTGGGAATGCTAGAAGGTAAAATGTGAAGGGAAGTGCTCTGTAGGTTTTTCATGGCAAGTAGGCCAGAGTGAGACCACTGATTGTCCAAGGCTGCAGAGACTACTTATCTGAGAGCATCCCTCTGGTGCGGTGGGGGTACCAATACCTTATAGTAACTCGGCTGGGCACCTGGGGAAGGCAGAATACATGGTTTATTAACTTAAGAGGGCAGGAGACTCATCTGGGGATTCCACAAAACAACGAACACTTGTATGTGGATTTTTGGACCAACCCTCAGAAAACTTACGTAGCTCTGGAGTAAGGCTCAGGGATCTGTACTTTTAACAAGCTTCCTGGGCAGCTGCACCAAAGTGGTCCACAGATAGTGACTAAATTATTGTCTATTTGGTGTTGCTTTTGAGAGTCAAAGTGGGCAATATTAAAAATTGCAGGAGGCATATAAACAAGGAATATTCAAGGCAAACAGAAATGTATAGTTATTCTACATGTGAATCACATTTGAGAAAACTTAGCCTAGTGGTTAAATAACACAACTGTTAGGACACAGACCAGATTCTGTACTTATTTGTGTGATTTTGAGCAAGTTCTTTTATCTTTCTGACTCTGTTTCCTCATATGGGAAAGACTACATTTAGCGCAATAGTCTCTTTTGGCAAAGGTTGCTGAGCCCATTTCTGTTCTCTGCAACTTAATCCTTTTCAGTGTGTGAGCAGTTTTAAGTTGTTTTCTTAAGTATTCTCTCTTTGAACCGTTCCTTACTTCAGGCAAAGCTTATATAATGATGCTAGGTTCTATAGCGCTTATAGAACCTAAGAGATAGTGAGAGGATGCCATAAGCTTATTTTGCCAGTTTTATAAAAATGTTTAACCTCTCCTCTTCCTCTGCAACCAAGAGATGGGAAAGAAGGCAGAGGCTGGAAATGCACACTAAGGAATACTTCTGTCAGTCTGCCTTTTATTCTTCTGCCACTACTTCCCAGAGAGATTTCACTAAGACAGCCTAAGCTTGCCATGGCCATTGTTCATAAAGAAAATTTCTCTATTGCTAGTCACATCCCCTTTTCCTTCTCCTGAGGGCTTAATGGATTTTTTTTTTTTTTTTTTTAATTTGCCTGTGTAAGGTCTTAGCTGTGGCCACAAGGTGAGGCTGGGTTTAGCTGCCCTGTCCCACAGCATGTGGCATCTTAGTTCCCCCACCAGGGTTCAAACCCACATCCCCTGCATTAGGAGGCAGATTCTTAACTACTGGACCACCAGGGAAGTCCCCTTAATGGATGGTTTTTGGTGCAGGAAGTAAAGTCGAAACAAAAACATCAACTGAAGGAGACTTTGTCCTAAGTGTAGTAGTTTGGAGTGTGAATTTTCTCAGAATCCAGTGAATTGTGCCCCAAGTGGAAACTACAGAAACATCACTTATTGTTAGAAATCATGACATGATACAAAGCCAAAATCAACTTTATTCTTCGTGTCAAAGACTACAGAGAGCCACATTCAGTAGTTCACCCTCCAGTGTTGACCAGCACTGGGGCCTTTAGAAGGTGACTAAGCAGCCCAGAGCATCCTGCTGACAAGTGTGCTCACCTATCCAGCACACAGGGAAAGATCCCTGTTATGGCATCATATTTAAGCCTGCTGCAGTAAGGTTTCCTGGTGCAAAGGCTCACTTACTGAGGACGCTAGACCTGGTAGGCTTCTCCTCCTGCGAGCTGCCAGCTCAATCTTCTGAACCAGGCTCACATCCCAGGGATGGGTCACAAAGCTGATGACTGTTCCTGGCACCTCACTCCCCACACGGCCCACCCTCCCTGCTCTGTGGATGTAATCCTGCAGGGTGAGAGGGAAATCATAATTGATGACGAGTTCCACCTGGGTGCTGTCCAGGCCCCGAGAGGCGATGTCTGTGCAGAGAAGTATGTCTCGGGAACCCTTCTGGAAGGACTGGAAGATACCTGCCCTCATGGAGGCTGGCATTTGTCCCTGCAGTCTTAAGTGTTGTATTTTGTGGTCATCCAGAATATATCCCAGCCAGTTCACAGTGCTGGAGCTGTTACAGAACACGAGAACAGTTCCTGTGGAGCCAGTCCTGTGTGCTCTGTCATGCTGCTTGAGGATTTGCACTAACTCAGTCACCTTCTCTGCTCCTTTCAGCCTCATGAACGTCTGTTTGACATGAGGCATGATGCAGTGGAGCTTGGAACTGGTAATGGTGGTTAGAGAGTCTAAGCTGGCAACTTTACTCAGCAGCTGGCCTACACCGTCGGGAAATGTGGCCCCCACCAGCACTAACTGAGCTTTGGGATTGAAAGGGTCTTTTAAGTCAGCGGGGCCTTCTGCTATGTGACTCTTCTCCAAGATGTAATCCACCAGTTCCAGGAAACTTTCATCCAATAATGTATCTACCTCATCCAACACCAAGAAAGAGAGGTGCGCCAGGCTGATCAGTTGACCTTTCAGGGCCTTCCACAGAGCCCCCGGAGTGGCCACCAGTACATCTGCTGGAGGATGTTTGGACAGTTGCAGCCTGATCCTACTCATGCCATGGCCTCCGCCTAACTCCTGCACCCGGAGGCCTAAGGAGCTGCCCAAGGGCTGGGCCACGGCCCGCACCTGTTCAGCTAATTCTCGAGAAGGCACAAGGACCAGGGCTTGAGGAGCAGGGATACGACTGGCGTCCAGGCTTGGCTGGCCCAAGAGCCGTTGAAGCAGAGGTAGCATGTAGCTGAGAGTCTTGCC
The DNA here is from genome assembly GCA_006410635.1 of Cephalophus harveyi. NCBI lineage: Eukaryota > Metazoa > Chordata > Mammalia > Artiodactyla > Bovidae > Cephalophus > Cephalophus harveyi. Next base: position 48,059 of record SJYT01034612.1, read on the forward strand.
ACTGCCGGTTTCCGCGGCGCAGAGGATGTGGCGGCCGCGAAGTAATGGGGGAATGGTACTCGACTGCACGGTTGTGGGCCGAATGACTTCGGGAGCTGCTTCTTGGAGTGCGCTCAGCACACGGGGCTCCAGACCCAGATCGGCGAAGCTGCCCTTGGACGAGAGGTTCCGCAGCGCTGGGGCCTCATACTGAGCGCGCTCAATGGAGAAATAGTCCTGGCGAGCGCGCCGATGCTTCCAGCCTCGCGAAACGAGTGGCGCAGCCTGCCAACGGCCCAGCGTTTGGCGTGCGGGCTGGTTCAACTCCGGCCGCCGGGCTGAGATCAGCAGCGGGCCAGGTCGCACCAACACCGGCCGCAGGGGGCTCCGCTGCCCGCTCTGCCGCTGTTCCTGCCGCTTCTGTAGAGCCCGCGGGATGCGCACCACGGGCAGGGGCTCGTCGGGACCGCGGACTGTCAGGTCCCGTCGAGGCGCCAGAAGCAACCGAGGCACGAGCGACAACAGCCGTAGCTGCCGTGCTAGAGCCATAGTCCCCTTCGTGCGGAAGAGGCGCACAACAGTGACGTCACGCGCGCGCCAAGTCCTCGCGGACGGTGGCCGGCGCGGCTCAGTAAGACATGAGGAATTGGCGAACTGTGTGGAAGGAGGGAGGATTTGTAGAGTTCAGCAGCGGCGAGGTCTGTAGGTCCAAACCGGATGGTGACGTCCAGGCCCCGGCTAACCTTGGGGAAGGGTGCGCGATGAAGGCAGGATCGGGGTCCGGCGACAGGCGGCGATGGGGCCCTGGCATTAGGAATCAGGAGGGCTGAGGGCTTCTGGCGATCCGATGTCGGATCCCTACAATTCTCCTTTGTCGCCCTCACAGCTCCTGTGATGGCATGTCAAGTTCTGATCGCCCCGTGTAAACTGTGAGGGTGCGGCGGTGTTTTCACAGATGTGCCCCCCTTGTAAGGTCTTCTAATATAAATATTTATTGGGAATCTGAGTGAATGGTCAGGCCTGGGGGCCGAGACCAGGAGTAGATCTAGGCTCAGTGTTCCCCCACCGCCCAGAGAGCTGAGGGCCAAGAGGGCAAGCCGATGGACCGCAGCATATCCTCTCTTCACTCAAGTGAACTCATCTCTTCGGACCTTTTCCGCTTGCTTTTCAGCTGAGGTTCATTCTTCCTTCTCTTGTCACCCTTTCCAACTTCTCATCCTGAACCTCGCCTAGCTCCACCGGCTTTCAGGTTAGATACCTAAATTGCTTGAATAGTAGTGGGAGGGTCCTGCTACAGGTATATGACTTGTCTCACAAAGCCATGATCAGGCAGAATATTTTACCTAAATTCAGTTCTGCTTCTGCTAAGTCACTTCAGTCGTGTCCGACTCTGTGCGACCCCATAGACGGCAGCCCACCAGGCTCCCTGGGATTCTCCAGGCAAGAACACTGGAGTGGGTTGCCATTTTCTTCTCCAATGCATGAAAGTGAAAGTGAAGTCGCTCAGTCGTGTCCGACTCTTCGCGACCCCATGGACTGCAGCCTATCAGGCTCCTCCGCCCATGGGATTTCCCAGGCAAGAGTACTGGAGTTGGGTGCCATTGCCTTCTAGGTTGTGAAAAAACCTTACACAATTGGTACTTCCTGAACGGATCCAGGAAATGGGCATCAGATCATTTCTGTAATCTCTAGTGCTGGGGTAGGAGATAAGGTAAATGTGGGTTAACTACTTGGAAGAGTCTTAACATCGGAAGAAAGAGGTTTTTTTTTTTTTTTGGCCACTGCTGCACAGCCTGTGGTGCTGCCTGGAGTGCAAGTATGGAATCTTAACCACTGGACCACCATGGAAGCCCCTGGAGAAAAGTTTTACTTTCATTAGATACTGTTATAAAGATAAATACTATTATATTTCAAATAGTACTTTGATACACGATAGGCTTTTCTGGAGAGTTACCTGTTAAACTAGAGGAAGAGAGAGTTTTGAGTAATGACAGGTAGACAGAGTCACTGGATAGAGTGGTGGCTCTAGAGTGAGAGTGATTTTTGCCCCCACCCTTCCTGCAGGACATTTGACAATGGCTGGAGACATCTTTATTTGTCACATCTGGGGAAATGCTACAGGCTTCTAGTGGGTAGAGACCAGGATATTATTCAATATTGCACGATGCACAGGACAGCCACCCCCCCACCACCCCTGCCAAAAAAGAATGATCTGGCCCAAAATATCAACAGTGTGCTGTTGAGAACCTTGGATAGAGGATGGGGACTGAAGAGAGGCTGAGGTTGCCGCATGTACTCTTGCTTCAGGGAGCTACATTTGCCAGGTTCTCGTGTGGCCCAGCCCATTCCATAGAATCTGTACCAGGCATATTGACATCATTGCTTGTCATGCCCTTGGGATCAAGAAAACTTGGGGGGCCCCTGAAAGCCATAAGCACAGAAAGGGGTGATTTAAGGAGGGTGGTGTGGGAGAAGAGAATTTCGGGAAGAATAAAATTGTCCTCATGTGTTTGGGGACTGTGTCAGACGGAAAAGAGATGAAGTGTGCCGTGGGATGAACCATTCCAGAAGGCAGACTGGGACTGATGATGGAGTCAGATTCCAAATTTGACATAAAGACTACTGTAGCAACCAGAAATGCCCAGATCTGTCTGGAGAGTGCTGGATTTTCTGTCACTGAAAATTTCATGTACAGGTCAATGACCACTGAGTGGTGATATGATAGAGGGGAGTTGATACAAAGAATATGCTACAATATTGTGATTCTACACTACTTTTATGATTCTTTCCCAGAACTCAGAGCTCCTTGTTCCTTAGCTGAAGGGCTCCTTGGATGTCTGATTTGACAAGTTTCATCCATTTACCTGTGCTACTCTTTTTTCAGATACAAAACAAAGAATTGTTTTGCACCGAGGCAGAACAGATACACTGAAAGAATTATCAGAAAAGAATAATACATAGGTATGTATTTGCATTTGACTTTCATCCAGATATTTAGAACAGGGTAACTGGTTAGTGGCTGCTTTCTCATGCTCAAACTCTTACAATGTGATTACCTCAAAATGTCATAGGGATTAGAACCTGTCTGAGCCTCTTCTCATAGCCCCTAGTTTCTTACTCTGATTTCTTTTTTTTTTTGGCTACCCTGCACGGCATGCTGGATCTTAGTTCCCTGACTGGGAATCAAACCAGTGCCCTGTGCAGTTGGAAGAATGGAGTCTTAACCGCTGGACCACCGGGGAATTCCCTTTCTTATCATTTCTTTAGATATTCTGTAAATCCCCTCTTTCCCTCCTGCTCACAGCAGACATTGAGTAACCGCTAGTTGTTATTGAGATGGATATTTCACAAGATGTTTTACAAAGCACTTTAGCAGTTCAGTTCAGTTGCTCAGTCGTGTCTGACTCTTTGCGACCCCATGGACAGTGGCACGCCAGACTTCCCTGTCCATCACCAACTCCCGAAGCTTACTCAAACTCATGTCCGTTGAGTCGGTGATGCCATGCAACCATATCATCCTCTTCTCCTGCCTTCAATCTTTCCTAGCATCAAGGTCTTTTCCAGTGAGTCAGTTCTTTGCATCACTTGACCAAAGTATTGGAGTTTCAGCTTCAGCATCAGTCCTTCCAATGAATATTCAGGACTGATTTCCTTTAGGACAGACTGGTTGAATCTCCTTGCAGTCCAAGGGACTCTCAAGAGTCTTCTAGAAATAAGAAAGGTTTACTTATTGTGGAAAAAATGCAAGCTCCTGCGAGTGGTAGCCTCATTAGGTAATGTTTTTCTCAGAGCTGCCATGGAAACTTATGTTGCCTAGTTACTCCCTAAATTTTAAAAGGAATTTTTCCTTGAGTCTCAGGTGATAGTGGTACATTCATTCATTTATTCAAGCAGTAAATATTTTCTGAGCACCACGTATGTGCCAGGTACTTTTCATGTGAACAAAACAAGCAAAATTCCTGCCCTCAGTTCAGTTCAGTCACTCAGTTGTGTCCGACTCTTTGCAACCCCATGAATCGCAGCACGCCAGGCCTCCCTGTCCATCACCATCTCCCGGAGTTCACTCAGACTCACGCCCATCGAGTCCGTGATGCCATCCAGCCATCTCATCCTCGGTTGTCCCCTTCTCCTCCTGCCCCCAATCCCTCTCAGCATCAGAGTCTTTTCCAATGAGTCAACTCTTCGCATGAGGTGGCCAAAGTACTGGAGTTTCAGCTTTAGCATCATTCCTTCCAAAGAAATCCCAGGGTTGATCTCCTTCAGAATGGACTGGTCGGATCTCCTTGCAGTCCAAGGGACTCTCAAGAGTCTTCTCCAACACCACAGTTCAAAAGCATCAATTCTTCGGCGCTCAGCCTTCTTCACAGTCCAACTCTCACATCCATACATGACCACAGGAAAAACCATAGCCCTTCCTGCTCTAGTGAGCTTCATATTCTGATTTAATTGACTTGAGGGCAGGCCTGGACACTGGTATTTTTTTAACTTTTTATTTTATATTGGGGTATAGCTGTTTAACAATGTTAAAATAGTTCAGATGAACAGTAAAGGGACTCAGCCATATATATATGTATCCATTCTCCCCGAAACTCCCTTTCCATCCAGGCTGCCACATAACATTGAACAGAGTTCCCTGTGCTAGACGGTAGGTCCTTATTGGTTATCCTTTTTAAAGATTTTGGGTTTTTTTTCGCTTGTTTTACTCCTGTTGACTTTACCTTCAAAGTTTATTTAGAACATGACCACTTCTCACCACCTCCACAACTCTCTCCCCATCCTGAGCCACCATCATCTCTCATGTCAGTGACTGAAGAGTCTAACTGGTCTCCCTGTGTCTACCATGGCTTTTCATGCAGCAGTCACTGTGATCATGGGGAAATGTGATCAGGCATGCCACTCCTCTCCTTGAAACCCTTGCTGGCTCATATCATGAAGAGCTAACAAAGCCCATAGAGCATCCTACAAGGCCATTTGGGATCTCACCATTGTGTCCTATCTGCTTAGGACATCCATCCTGTACCTGACGTCCATTATTCTTCTTGCTGTGCTCAACTATGTCGGCCTTTTACTAGTCTTCTAACACATCAGACTTGCTCCTGCCCCAGGGCCTTTGCACTGACTGTTTCCTCTGCTGTGCACTCTTCATTCCCCACCAGCATGAAAGCTCTAGCAGAATAGGAATCTTTGTTTTCTTCTCATGTATCCACAAAGACTAGGACAGTGACTGGCACGGACCACACACTTAATAAATATTTGTTGGATGTGTGAACAAGCTTGCATTGTTTTTATGATCAGAGAAAACGAAAACAAAGTATTACATGTTGGGAGGAAAAGGAAAGCCTGCTCTGGGTAACAGAAGAGATTTTTCTCCATTTGAATTTCTGACTCTTCTTTCTTCAGGAATGATTGTGAACAACCTCTCTCTGTGCTACCACAACAAACTCATCTTAGCCCCTATGGTTCGGGTGGGGACTCTCCCAATGCGGCTTCTGGCCCTGGACTATGGAGCGGATATTGTGTACTGTGAGGTAAGGGGCTCCTAATCCTTCCAGACAGAGAGTTTTTCCACAAGTGCAGCCTCCTCACCTGTGGGTGGGTGTGTTCAGAAGCTAGAGGAGGCAGAATGGGCCCTCCCTTCACAGGTGCTCACTGAAAGCATCAGAAGACAAAAACACAGGAGTTTGTGAGCCCCTGCCAAGGATCAGGAGCCTGGGCTGCATGGAGGCATTGTGGGACACCTGGGCCAGGTGGATAGATGAGCATCGTGTCAGGTCGCTGCTGTGGCTCCTGTAGGAGTTAATGCACATTCATTATGTGAATGAGGAAGCTCAGTTTCAGAGTGAGAAGGAAAAGGACCAGATTCAGGCTAGAGAAACTGGATGGGGTTGGTTTGGGAAGCCATAGAATTTTCTGATAGCAATAGCTAGTAGGCCAGTTACTGGCTTTGAAGTAACTGGCCTACTAGCTGGCCAGTTACTGGCTTTGAAGAATATTATTAATAGGACTTCAGACTCAGGTTTAGAAAACATCTTCTGGGAAAAACAGTTAAACGAGTAGCTGATATTGGATAGGGACTGTGAGCTGTGGTTCTCAGTTGGGCAGGTAAGCTTCCCCCACAACCCTTAATCCTGCTATGCCTCTCTAGTAGGGGTGAGAGGTTAAAGAAACTACCCAAGTGCTTCTGACATTTCCATCTTGAAGAGCCATCTGTGGAGGGAGAACTGTGGCTATAAGAGGGCTACACAAGGATCCTTGTGCTGATGGATCTATTCTGTGTCAATATCCTGGTTGCAGTATTGTTACTACAGTTTTGCAAGACGTTACCATAGGGAGAAATTGGGCAGTGGGTACACAGGATCTCACATTCAGGTTCAATTGCATGTGAACCTCCAATTATCTCAAAATAAAAAGTTTTATTAAAAAGAAAGGTGTAGAAAGAAGAGAGGGTCTGGGACTTCCATGGAGGTCCAGTGGCTAAGACTCTGTGCTCCCGATGCAGGGGACTCAGCTTCAATCCCTGGTCAGGGAACTAGATCCCACATGTTGCATCTAAGAAGCCTGTATGCTGCAACTAAGACCCAGCGAATTCAAAATAAATAAGTAAAATAAATATTTTTTTAAAAGGAAAAGAAGAGAGGGCTTAAGAGTGAATTTTGGAAGAATGGGCCCTTTACCCAGACCTAGCTCCTATGGAGCAGAGTCAGGCAGGCAGGCAGGCAGGCCAGCTGGCCCCTGCTTGTGATGAGCAGATCAATCTTTGGGAGCTGAGCCCTGAGTACTGGGAAAGGCACAGCATGGTGCCTGGTGCCCCCTGGTGGATACAGAGTTGCCCTGCAGGCCAGCCTTGTGGTGCTCTGTCTGTGTTCACAGGAGGTGACCCATCTGTAAGGTTAGTCAAATCACTTCACCCACCTCTCAGGACCTAGTGTGGGACCTCGGGTAGTCCATGTGTACAGGCACCTTCTTAAAAACCCTGCAGAGCCCTGAGCAGCTTTAGATGAAGAAAGGATGAACCCGCTCAGCAAAGGTTAAGGTTATTCCCCACCAAGGTCTGCCCTATTGATAGAGTTTTCTAGGAGTTAATCAGATGTCACATACTTATTCCTTTCTATTATTATAAAAATGTTATTACAGTGGGTAGATGGACCTAGAGATTGTCCTACTAAGTGAAGTAAGACAAACAGAGAAAGCCAAATATCATGTGTTACCGCTTATATGTGAAATCTAAAAAAATGGTACAAATTTATCTATTTACAATACAGAAAGGGTCACAGATGTAGAAAACAAACTTATGGTTACCAAGAGGGCAAAGAGAGGGGGATACATTGGGAGATTGGGATTGACATATATACACTATTATATATAAAATAGGTTACCTATATAATAAGAACCTACTATATAGAATAGGAAACTCTGCTCAATATTCTGTAGTGACCTATATGGGAAAAGAATCTAAAAAACAGTGGATATGTGTATATGTGTAACTGATTCACTGTGCTCTACACCTGAAACTAACACAACATTGTAAATCACCTACACACCAATAAAAATGAAATAAAATAAACAACAACAAACAAACCAAAATAAAATGGGACTCTAGTGGCCCAGACATGAGAGGACACCTGCCCTTTAATACGCAAGATGAAGGGAGAAGACAGTGGCCTTTAGAGACCTTGATTACCAAAATGGGTACTTAAATTTTTTTTATGGTAAAAAACACATAACATAAGATTTACCATCTTAACTGGTTTTAAGTGTACAGTTCAGTAGTTGTGAAACAGATCTTCAGAACCTTTTCATCTTGCAAAACTGAAACTCTATACCCATTAAACAACAACTCCCCTTTCCCCCATCCCTCACAGCCCCTTCACCATTCTACTTTCTGTTTCTATGAATCTGAATACTTTAGATACCTCATGTAAGTGGAAATATGCAATACTTGTCTTTTTGTGACTGGCTTATTGTGGCTCAGCTGGTAAAGAATCTTTCTGCAATGTGGGAGACCTGAGTTCAGTACCTGGGTTGGGAAGATGCCCTGGAGAAGGGAAAGGCTACCCAGTCCAGTATTCTTGCCCGGAGAATTCCATGGACTGTATAGTCCATAAGGTCACAAAGAGTTGGACACGACTGAGTGACTTTCACTTATTTTATTTAGAATAATATCCTCAAGGTTCATCCATGTTGTACTATGTGACAGGTTTTCCTTCCATTTTGGGGCTGATTAATATTCCATGGTATATGCACTGCATTTTGCTTGTCCGTCATTTATCTGTCGATGGACATTTGGGTCACTTTTATTTCTTGGCTATTTTGAAGAGTGCGCTGTGAATGTAGGTGTGCAGATCCCTCTTCGAGACCCTGCTTTCAGTTCTTTCGGATGTATATACCCAGAAATAGGGTTTGCTGGATCATGTGGTAGTTTTTTCATTTTTTGAGGCATTTCCGTACTGTTTTCTCTGTCTTTTGGACTATTTTACACTCCCACCAGCAGTGTACAGTTTCTGAAATCTTTCCTAACACTTATTATTTTCTTTTCTTTTTTAATATTACCCCTGTTAATGGGTGTGAAGTGATAGCTTGTTGTGCTTTTGATTTGCATTTTTCTGATGATGAATGATATTGAGCATGTTTTTGTAGGCTTCATGGCCATTGGTATATCATCTTTGAGGAAATTTCTATTCAAATCTGCCCAGAATTTGAATAGAAATTTGGGTAATTTTTTTAAACTTACAAGGAAATTATTTATGGAAAAAATTGCAGGAATGGACAAAGAACATCATTTTGCTTGTCCATTCATTTATCTGTCGATGGACATTTGGGTCACATACCGTTTACCCAGATTGACCTACTGTTAACATTTTGCTTGATTTGTTTTATAATTTGTTCTCTCTCTCTAATATATGTATTTTCTCCATAACTATTTGAAAGTTTCATATAGTATGATGTATTACTTCTCAAATACTTCATGATATTTTCTAATAATAAAGTCATTCTTTTTTTAAGATTTTTTTGGGGGGTGTGGACCATTTTTAAAGTCTTTATTGAATCTATTACAATACTGCTTCTGTTTTTTATGTTTTTTTGTTTGTTTGTTTTTGGCTCTGAGGCATGTGGGGTCTTAATTCCCCTGATTGAACCTCTGTTCATTGGAAGGTGAAGTCTTAACCACTGGATTGCCAGGGAAGTCTCTTTCTGTCTTTTTTTCTTTGAGATTGTTGCCATCCTAGTCACTCTGAAATGCTATCTCACTGTGAGTTTTCTTTTGTTTGTTTTTAAAGATAGGTTCTATTTATTATTTTTTACCACACTAGGGATTGAACCCAGGCCCTTGGCATTGAGAACACAGAGTCCTAGCCTCTGGACTGCCAGGAAATTCTCCCCATTATGGACATTGTGGTTTTGATTTGCATTTCCTAGTAATGATATTGAGCATCTTTTGCTATGTTTATTTTCCATCTATATATCTTTTTTGGAGAAATATCTCTTCATATCTTATGCCCATTTTAATATTATTGTTTTTTTATTCTAGGAGTTTTAAGAGTTCTTTATATATTCTGGATATTAGACCTTTAACAGATATATGATTTGCAAATATTTTCTCCCATTCTATGGATTGTCTTTTCAGTTTATTTTTCATTTATTTATTTTTTTAAGACTTCATTTTAATTTTTAAAAATTTTATATAAGTATAATTGATTTACTTTATAGATAGTATCTTTTGATGCACAAAAATTTTTAATTTTAATGAAGTTCAATTTATCTAATACTTTCCTTTGTTGTTTGTGCTTTTAGTATCATCTCTAAGGGGCTTCCTTGGTGGCTCAGATGGTAAAGAATCTGCCTGAAATGCAGGAGAACAAGGTTCAATCTCTGGGTTGGGAAGATCCCTTAAAGAAGCAAAAAGCTTGGAGAATTACATCAACGGAGGAGCCTGGTGGGGTGGAATGGAGGAGATGAAGGTAGCAGGCCGTAGTTCAGATATAGGAAAATAATATCTGACAAAAATGGAAGAATAAGCCCATTCATGATAAGGCACTTGAAAATTAAATGCTGTTTAAACATTTGGTAGCCATATGAATAAAATAATTTGCTTGCTAGAGAAGGAAATGGCAACCCATTCCAGTATTCTTGCCTGGAAAGTCCATGGACAGAGGAGCCTGGCAGGCTGTAGTCCATGGGGTTACATGACTGAGCATGCATGCATAAAGAGGGTGGAGGGAGATGGGCTAGTAGAAATAAACTGGTAGAACTGGAAAAAAAAAAAATCCTCTTGCAGTGCAGGAGGCCATACCTGACTTATACATGGCCTTACTTATCAGGTAAGTTAAAAAAGCAAAATTAGTTTCACCAAGAAGATAAAAACCAATTAAAATTATATTCTTAACTGTGATGGAGATAGATTTGGGAACTAGAAAGCATTGTTTGTGGCAAAATTCGAGTTGTCTCTTCTATAAAAATAAATGTCATATATGATAAAAATTGAGGGATATAGGAAAAATAGTTGTGATAGTTGAAGTAGAAAAATAATATCCTATTTGACAAAGAATAGTTTTTTTTTCTGGACAACTTTTATAAGTGTAAAAGTCAGTTTGGTAGGAAGATGCACAGATGAACTCTATCGCATGGAAAAACAATGTTTGTTTTCACCAATGAAGGAAATACAGTGGAAAAAAAAGAGAAAAACCTGTGAGGTTCTACACTATAACCAAAGAACTGACTAAAATGAATAAAATTGATAAACAATAGTGTTGAGGACGTGTGGGTGAGCAAGCACACGTGTGGTTTTACTGGTGACAATTGAAATTAATTTCTCCACTTAACAATCAGCTGAGCATCTGCTGCATGTAAGGCACTGAAGCAGCTTCACCAGATGTTCAGTAAGCACTTGTAACATGCTGGGTGCTAATGACACAAAGATGAACGACACTGTGTCCAAGCCCCAGAGGCTCTTTGGGTATAATGGGGACACAGAAAAGAAAAGACATTTCAAGGGCCATTTTGCCTCAGCTCCTCCTCTCAGGTCCTCAAAGCCCACCTTTGTGTGAATCCAGAACCTTCCTCAGGGTGTTCATCATCTAATGGTAAAGGAATGACGGGTGCATCTATAACTAGCATTCAGAGAAGAAGTGGTCCAGCTGTGAAGATGGACGTGGCAGAGGGTTTGAGGAATCCTGAGGGGGACAAGTTACTGCTGCCAGGGCTGGTATCCCAGCAGTAGGGACCCCAGCTCACTCTCACTTTCACTCAGTTCGCTTTCCCCGTCTCATTCTCAGCCAAAGCTCAGCCTGGCTGCAGCCCTTTCCATAAGCACAGGTCACTCAGTGCTGCCAGCTTATGTACTAGTCTTCTTGCCTACCTCTGCAACCAGGATCACTGGTCTTCCCTGCTGTACCCAGGACCTGTGTGTCTAGGACTGACACGTGCCCTTTGATTCCTCTGCAGGAGCTGATCGACCTCAAGATGCTTCAGTGCAAGAGAGTTGTCAATGGTGAGTGTAGCTGTGGTCCTAGGATTGTGTGTGTGCCCATTCATGCCCAGGCTGTGCTAACATTGCCTTTGCCTGGGTGTCAGTGTCCTCTGGTGCTTCTTGCCTGGCTATGTCATTTTGTGGCTCCCATGCTCTCTTGAGTAGGGCTTCCCTCGGGGCTCAGTTGGTTAAGAATCCACTTACAAATCAGGAGACACCTACAATGCAGGAAACCCAGGTTTGATCCCTGGTTGAGAAGATCCCCTGGAGAAGGAAATGGCAACCCACACCAGTATTCTTGAGTGGGAAGTCCCATGGACAGAGGAGCTTGGCAGGCTGTGGTCCATGGGGTCACAAGAGTCAAATATGACTTAGTGACTAAACCATCACCATCATGGTCTCTTGAGAATAGTCACTGCTCTCCAGAGACCATGACAAACTGCCAGTTGTGAAGCGGGCTGTGAATACCTTCTACCTGCTGGCTAACTGTAATATGAATCACTAGGTTTTGTAGTACAGGTGACCCCCTTGGGGTCAGGGTGGCTTCAGCACTGATCCTAACCCTGCTGCTCTCTGACTGTACCCTGGGGCAAGTCACATGACCTCTCTGCCTCAGTGTCTTTAGCTGTAAAAGGAAAATCACAATCCCTGCTTTATTTAAATCATAGGGTTGGAATGAGGATCAAATAAGATAAGGGACATGTAAGTACTTTGCAAATGGAAGTAGTTGTGCTAAATTGTGGTTTTGCTTATACTTTATTGATAAGGCTGATTCTGCTTTAATGAGAGTTGGGGTATTGTTTGAGGTTTTTGAAATGTATACACGTTTGTGAAATCTTAAAATAACTTCACTCGAAGTTTTGTCAATTTAATGTTTAATTCTTTTAGATACATATTTTCTTTGTGTTATGAAAAATTCAGTGTTATAGATATCAGTTCAGTTCCGATTCTTTGCGACCCTATGCACCGCACCATGCCAGACACCTTCCCTGTCCATCATCAATTCCCAGAGCTTGCTCTAACTCATGTCTGTTGAGTCAGTGATACCATCCAACCTTCTCATCTTCTATCGTCCCCTTCTCCTGCCTTCAATCTTGCCCAACATCAGAGTCTTTTCCAATGAGTCAGTTCTTTGCATCAGGTGGCCAAAGTATTGGAGCTTCAGTTCAGCATCAATCATTTCAATGAATATTCAGGACTGATTTCCTTTAGGATTGGCTGGTTTGATCTCCTTGCAGTCCAAGTTACTCTCCAACACCACAGTTCAAAATCATCAATTCTTCGGTGCTCAGCTTTCTTTATGGTCCAGCTCTTATCCATACATGACTACTGGAAAAACCATTGACTAGATGAACCTTTGTCAGCAAAGGTCTCTGCTTTTTAATATGCTGTCTAAGTTGGTCATAACTTTTAAAATTATTACTCCTGAAATAAAAGGAGCAAGCGTCTTTTAATTTCATGGCTGCAGTCACCATCTGCAGTAATTTTGGAGCCCAAGAAAAGAAAGTCTGTCACTGTTTCCATTATTTCCCCATCTATTTGGCATGAGGTGATGACTGGATGCCATTATCTTCATTTTTGGAATATTGAGTTTTGAGCCAGCTTTTTCACTCTCCTCTTTCACTTTCATCAAGAGGCTCTTTAATTCCTCTTTGCTTTTTTGTGTAAAGGTGGTGTCATCTACATATCTGAGGTTATTGTTATTTCTCCCAGCAATCTTGATTCCAGCTTGTGCTTCATCCAGCCCTGCATTTCACAGAATATACTCTGCATATAAATTAAATAAACATGGTGACAGTGTACAGCCTTGACATACTCCTTTCCCAATCCTAAAAAATGAAAATTCCGCATAATCTCATGCTTGAAGAGTAATCACCAAGAGAAATGACATGTACTTTTTACACACACTTGGGATCATGATACGTGTTTTTTATTTTTTTTTATTTTTGGGGGAGAAAGAGGGCAAGGGGCCCGCGAATGGCTACATGCCACCATCTCTCTCCCCGTCATTGGGGACAGAGGGAAGGACATGGGCTCAGACGTGTGACAGCGGCAACAGGCTTGCCACTGGCCCCCTGACCACGCACGTCCACCCCAGGAAAGGGGACTGCAGGGCCTTCGTACGATGTCCCTGGTCTCTCGTCTGCGCCCTGCCTCTCCCCTGTTCCCTGTCCCAGCCCATGGGCAAGGCCCACAGCAGGGAAATGATACACGTTTTGCCCCTTGCTTTACTATTAATGTGAAGACGTTTGTGTTTTCTTGCAGAGGCACTCAGCACAGTGGACTTTGTTGCTCCCGATGACCGAGTGGTCTTCCGCACCTGTGAAAGGGAGCAGAGCAAGGTCGTCTTCCAGATGGTAGGACGTCCCAGGGCCAAGCACATTTCCCATCTCATGCCCTGGGCCGGGGGAGTGTTACCTGCCTCGGCTCTGTTATACAGTGGTCTTCAGTCTTCCTGAAGATCCTGCATTCAATGATTTCAGAGCTCTGCTCATGAGTGATTACACTCTTGGAGACGGTTTATGGAAATCAAGCTATTAGAGGTTTATTACATGCTTCCAGTCTCAAATTTAACTTCCTTCATTGTAGGGATTATCTGTTTATCATGACTAATATATGTTTTTATTCCCTAGCATCAGTTGTTCAGATCATGGTCTTTGTTTTGTATAGTCTATATATATTTATCATTTAAAGAAACTAGGTTTCTTCAAGAGTAGTTTTTGGGGACTTTCTTAGCAGTGTAGTGGTTAAGACTCTGTGCTTTTACCACAGGGGGCATGGGTTTGGTTCTTGGTTGAGGGAGTAAGATCCCACATGCCATGCACTACAACCAGGGAAAAAAAAAAAGAATGGTTAGGATTTGTGTTAGGGTCATAGTGATTTTGTCGTTCTCTCACTTTGGGCATTTCTCAAGTATTTTTTCAGAAATACTTCCTGGATAACATTTAGGTTTGTTAAAAGAAAATTGATAACAGGACTTTCCTGGTGGCCCAGTGGTTAAGAATCTGCCTGCCAATGCAGGGGACATGGGTTTGATCCCTGATCCAGGAAGATTCTACATGCAGTGGGACAGCTAAGCCCATGCACTGCGACTAGCAAGCCCGCATACCCTAGAGCCAGTGCTCTGCAATAAGAGAAGCCACCACAATGAGAAGTCTGCTTGCTGCAACTAGAGAAAGCCTGTGTACGGCAACAACAACAACAAAAATATTTTTAAAAAATTGACATCAATGAGTAACCATATGATAAGTAGATATAGAAGAATGTTAATTGTAGAATCTAAGTGGTGGGTATATGAATGTTCACTCTAAAATCTTTCCAACTTTTTTGTATGTTTCAAAGTATTGACGCCATGGATGACATTTTCTTAGCTCTCCAGTGAGCCAGTCCAGTGGGCTAGCTATTTGAGAGAATAAAACCTGGTCTCCACTTGCTGGTGTGTGTGTGTGTGTGTGTGTGTGTTTGCCCATATGTGCCCATGCATGTGTGCATGGTGTGCCTGAGTGTGGCTGTCTGTGCATATGGACTGTGTCAGAGCCTTGGTCGATATAGCCTCTTGTTTTCCCAGGGGACTTCAGATGCAGAGCGAGCCCTTGCTGTGGCCAGGCTTGTGTAAGTTCTTCCCTCTTGGGGGACTGCCTTTGCCTCTCCTGGGGGCCCTGATGTCTTACTGTTCCCTGTGACCTTGGAGGTGACCACCCTTCTGCTTCCTAGTCCACTACCTTCTGTTTTCAGGTTAAGAGGGTCATATTTCCTTCTCTATTTGTGCTGAATAAGGACTGCCCCAGGTATGATGTGAACCCCCTGTGTCTGGACCCCAGAGAACCTTTGGGTGGAAGCCTGTTTGTTAGTGTTTATTTATGAGGCTTCCTTTCTGGAGACTACCATGACTATGAACCCTGAGCTTTTAAATCTCAAGAAGTGTAAGTAAGACTTACTGCTTTCTAAATTAATGAAGGCAGCAGAGTAATGTGGTTCAGGAGATGGGCTTTTGTGTTAGCTCTGGGCTGGAATCCTTACTTTGCTATCTGCTGACTGTGTGACCTTAGATCCATTACTTAACCTCACTGATAACTTAGGTTTCCTCATCTATAAAATGAGACCAATAGTCCCACCTCCTTCTGGCATTATAGGGAAGGGTACATGAGATATGCATGTAAATATCTTTGCAATATGTGGCATGTAGTGAGTGCTTGGTAAGTTGTTAGCTCTTGTTATTAATTACAACGAAGGTGAGAAGAAACTTGGGTGGCAGTTGCCGCTGGTCACAGACAAGTAACTGTGTATGTACCAGATGATAAGGAAAGGGTCCTTTCTACATCTGAGGACTGTTTGGAGGAAGCTAACTATGCAGCCGAGCGCACCAAAACAGTCCCCCACTTCCACCAGAACCAGTACTCTGGGAAAGGGCTCTTGTGCCCGGGTCACTTTTGTGCATCGGCAAATAGCTTTCACTACCCAGTTAGGACTGGAATTCTGGGATGGAGTTCCGTGTGGCTATCACTCAATATTCGAGTCATCTGATACAACTGAAAGCTGGTAGAATCCTCTACAACTAGCCTTTCCTACATGTGTGAGCACCTCATATTCTTCTGGAGCTCTGCCCAGGAGGAGAAGTGGTTGCATATTTTAGAGACAGTATTTTTCATTTCCTGTTCCTGAGGGTTGGTGTGTTTCAGAGAGCCAGTAAGAATTTCAGGAGCACAGACCCATACCTTTGACATTATGTCCTCCCTCAAGTTGAATATTTATTACCTTTCCTCCTTCATGTTTTTCCAGAGAAAATGATGTGGCTGGTATTGATGTCAACATGGGCTGTCCTAAAGAGTATTCCACCAAGGTAAACTGCTTTCATTGTACTCTTCACAAATGTAGGGTGCAGATTAAAGGAAACTGGAGGTGACAACTAAGTACAGTGCCTGACTCTGGACTAGATCCTGTACTCATGAGCAAGAAGCTCAAGAGGGTGTTATTAGATCAGCTGACAAAATTGGAATATAGATGATGGTAGATGAGCTAAAAAGTACTGTATCAATGAAAATATATGAAGTTGATAACTTCTGTGGTTATATAAGAATATCTCTATTAGAAAATACACAGAAATATTTAGGAGTCAAGGGCTATGACAGATATATATATATATATATACACACACACACACACATATAAAATTACCCTCAAATGATTCAGAAAAAAAAATTTAATTTTATTTACTTATTTTTGTTTGTGCTGGGTCTTTGTTGCTCCATACTGGTTTTCTCTAAGTGTGGTGTGTAGGGACCACTCTCTAGCTGTGGAGCATGGGTTTCTCATTGCCATGGTTTCTCTTGTTGCAGAGCACAGGCTCTAGGGCCTGCTGACTCAGCAGTTGGGGAGCAACGAGGCACGTGCAATCTTGGTTTTGGAGGTGGTTTGGAGCAGATGAAAATGCCTTAGTTGCCCCGAGGCATGTGCAACCTTCCTGGATTAGGGATTGAACTGGTGTCCCCAGCATTGGCAGGTGGATTCTTAACCATTGGATCACCAGGAAAGTCCAGGAAAAATTTTAGATGTGCATACACATACACATGTATACATAAATAAATATTCACACACACACAGAGCACTCGTGCCCAAGTAATAAATGGTGTAAATGTTAAAAGAAAAATGTGAACAGAGCTCTGTCTTTTTCATGATAAAAATAGAGGATGCAATATATGTATCCAAATTGTCATATCAGAAGAGACCAGACAGGACTGCAGTGGAAGCTCTGAGAAAGGAACAGAAGGGCAGCCCTTAAACACAGGCTCTTGTGGGGAAATGTGGTCCCTGAGGAGGCTTGGGACCTGGCAGGCCAAGGGAGTGGTACAAGCTGGGACCCAGAGGCCAACATGAAGTAGAGGCAGGGAACCTCAATTTGACCAGAGGGTTGAGAACTGGAAGGGGAAGAGGCAGCAGAGAAACATGTGATTGAAAATCTTGGTTGAGACCAGGTTAACTGAATTTTGACTTTTTAGATACCTCTGACCTGTTTTGGAACAGAGAAGGCTTGTGATCCGAAACTTCGTCTCTTCCCCCAGGGGAAGTCAGCATTACTAGTTTCTTGTGTGTCTTTCCAAATATATTCTATAAATAGAAATGCTAATCTAGAAACCATGTGTCTAGTGGATTCAAGTGTAAAGAGGCTAGAGGTCGGGACACAGATATCTGAGATGAGTATCTTGAGTCCACAGGGGAAACCAAGGATGGAGAGAAGAAAAGCCAAATTGGGGCTGAATTTGGCAGTGCTTGGCTGGCAAATGATCACACTGGGAGTGGGAGGTAGGGTGAGTTGTAGGGGCAGAGGGAGGGTAGATTGGCAGCCAAGAGGATGGTTGGTCTCAGGGTCTCTGGGACTGCGGGAGGAAGAGGTGGCCTGGAGAGGATGTAAAGGGCAGCTTGGAGCTAACTGGGTGCAAGGCACCAGAGCGACTCCTGCAGGTCACCTCAGAAACCTGATCATAGGGTGCGAGGGTCTGCAGTCTAGATGTGGCAGATTGTCCCCGTAGCCCTCTGCCCAGAGTCTGCTCTCAGGAGTTGGTTGGCTTGAGGACCCTTGCTTTAGCCCAGGAGGCTGAGACTGCCTGAGGGAAAGGCCCTTGGGATACTTGAAAACCAGAGGACCTTTGTGGGTGGCTGCTTCAAGGAATCATGGAAGTTTGCCCTTGTCTCTTTCTAAGTGGCTCAGTGGTAAAGAACCTGCCTGCCAACACAGGAGATGCGGGAGATGCAGATTCAATCCCGGGGCCAGGAGGATCCCCTGGCATAGGAAATGGCAACCCATTCCAGTATTCTTGCCTGGGAAATCCCATGGGCAGAGGAGCCTGGCAGAATACAGGCCATGGGGTGGCAAAGAATTGGACATGGCTGAGCATGAACGCAAGGAGTTGAAAACATCAGGCTCTGTTTTGCTACGTTCTAATTATTCCCTCATGCACCTGAGTTGTGTATGGAGCAGAGCTGAAATGGTTAGAATATTCCCCCTGACATCATGGCGTGAAAAAAGCAAGGAGCAGGATTGTATATGATGTGTCACCATATCTGTGTGGGAAATGGGGAATGAATATATATATTTACACTTCTTTTTATATATTTGGAAAGATACACAAGAAACTCGTGACACTTCTTTCCCCTGGGGAAGGAAACTAAGTTTTTCTCTGGTTTTGCAGAAGAAATAAGGTTCCCTTGCAGGGGTGCTACTCCAGATAATTAACAAGGTCACAGCACTGGCACTGACCAGTCAGAACAGATACCTCCCAGTGCACTGTACCCAGTACCTGCCAGCTGAATATCTGCTGTCTTCTCATGGTGCAAAAATGGAAGTCATATTAAAAAAATAAATTGAATAGTTTTCTCTCCTTCTAAGCAGGGAGAGTTCTTACTCTTCATCCTTTTGAACCTTTAAGATTTTTAATATGTTGCCTATTCAAAAAAGCAAATTAAGAAGTTAAATAAAAAGGAAAGAAGGAAGGGAGGGAAGGAGAGAGGAAGGAAAGAAATGCCAGTTAGAAAAGCCATTGCTGGGGACAGAGCAGAGAGACCAGAGTTTAGATTCTGCGATTCCATAAGGAAGGGCTAAATTGTGTGCGAGGTGAGGGACAGCGGAGCCAGGTGAGTGGTTAGGGCTTCCTCGAGGCCTCTAAGGTTGTGTCTGTGGTAGTCTAGGGTTAGAAGTCTGCTCATCCCATTCTCCTCTGAAATGCACTCAGTTTGTACTGGTTCAGCGTTCTCTCTGGTTCTAATGGTATTTCTGAAACACGGCACTAAACTGTAATAAGTAAATTTAAACTTCCTGAGCACATTCTGTGAGCATTCATTAGTTTGTAGTTTATATACTGACAGCATATATTTACTGGATTTGTCTTTCTTCCCTTCACCTCATTCTGAATGGGTTCAGATTTTTAACATTCCCCTCTCTTCCGATTATTAAAGTAATTCGTACCATTGTCCAGAACTTGGATAATATAGAAAAGGACAAAAAAAAAAGCAAAAACAGGAAAATCATCAGTAATCTCACCATCAAGAGACGACGACTGTTATTCATGTTGAGATTTAAGTGGCTCTGAGGATTGTTGGTTTCCATTAGTTGGGGATTTTGTTAGAGTTTGACATTGGTCTGAGTGCCCAGGACCGGGGGGCCACTGTTTCTGGCAGGGGAGCAGGGCCTGGACATTATTGCAGATTGTGTGCCTCTGTGTGGCTTTGCTGGCAGTGGTGGCAAGTGATGGTAGCATAGGAAGAAGGTGGATTCGATCTCATTTCAAAGGAAGACCAATCCATTTCTTTTTAAAGAGGCTTGGCAGCTGGTGGGCTTTAGTTTATTAAGGCACAGAAACCCTCAGTAGAAAATGGGCAATGCTGAAAAATGATTTTTTTAGAACCCGTTTCCAGGTAGACCTGCGGGTCTTGCTAAGGGGATCAGAGTGACGGCTTTTAGAATTCGTCAAACTGATACCTGGTGGTGTGGGCACAGATGCTGCTGCTTTCTTGCTTGCCCAGGAGAAGTGCTGATCTCCAGTGGACCTTGGTTTCTGGGAGGCAGGTGCTGAGGTGCTGCCAGGTTGCCATCCCACAGGGAGGAGCTGCCCGCCTCCAGCTGTAAGAGCCCCTGTATGTGCTTTTCCTTAGGGAGGAATGGGAGCTGCCCTGCTGTCAGATCCTGACAAAATCGAGAAGGTAAGTCTTGCCCTTAAGAGGTTTCTTAAGCATGCCTGTGAGCTAGAGCTGTTGGGAGCACCTTCCCTCCCCTCCCCTGAGATTGAGAGAATCACTCACTCTGGAAATTTTTTAAAAGACTTCCTGGTGATTTTGACATGCAGCCAGATTCAGGAACTCCTGAGCCATCCTGCAACAGCCTTGTTGTTTCTGAAAAGCCCAGGGCTAGGGATGTGTCAGCCGAGAGCCAAGGGCCCTGAGGACTCATTTAGAACCACCTCTATATGCCTCTCTTCCTTCTGAGAAGATCATGAGAGCACAGGTCAGGCTACCTGTGGGTTGTGGACATGCTCGGTGGCCACGTGTGTCAAGGCATAGGGTTTTGGCCTCTGCCCGTGGGTCCCCTGCACACTGACAGAGTCCACCATCAGTATGAGAGCAAGCCAAGCTAGGGCCATACAAGGTAAGGTGAATTAGTCCCCTCTGGTCCCCTTCCCCTGTGATTCTGGTGGCCAGGTTTCCAAGGCATTAGGGTCAGACTGATGTTTGCCACCCAGTGTTGTGAGCTGCCAAGGCATGTGGGAGTAACATTTTCTGTCACACCACATGCACCTTTGACTTTTCTCTGTCAGTTCACCAGCTTTCTCCTTGCTGTTCCTATTAGCTACTTTGATTTCCTTTTCCTCCTCCATCCCCAATTCTGTCTCTGGGCCTTCAGTTCAGTTCAGTTCAGTCGCTCAGTCGTGTCGACACTTTGCGACCCCATGAATCGCAGCATGCCAGGCCTCCCTGTCCGTCACCAACTCCCGGAGTTCACTCAGACTCACGTCCATTGAGTCAGTGATGCCATCCAGCCATCTCATCCTCTGTCGTCCCCTTCTCCTCCTGCCCCCAATCCCACCCAGCATCAGAGTCTTTTCCAATGAGCCCCCCTAATGCTTCCCACATGCTAACAACGTGAGATAAAGCACCACTGATAAGAGGTGCCATTGCCATGTCAGCAGCTCAACCTTGTATATTCCTCCAGCCCCACTGTCTCTGGGGTCTAGGAAATCCAGCATGTTTGTGAGTTAGGGGCCTTCTCATTTTTCCTGGGTATGGATAGGCACAGAAAATGACCTCAGACACCTCTCTGCAGGCTGGAGTGTATGTGGACAGTTGTGGGTGTCCACCCTTAGGGGAGGGGCCTCAATAGGGGGTTTTTTTCACAACATGTACATATAGGCATTTCTGTTATCCTCTGGCCTCCTGGCTTCTCCCACCTATGCTGTTAGCTCTGTCTTCACCACTGCCCTTCTTTGGGCACGTTGCACACAAAAGGCAGCAGAATTCACAGCTCATCTCAGAAGCTCACTTCATTTCTGTCTTAAATATTTTTAAGTGGCACCTGGGCCAGCAGGCCCTGTCTTGCCTGTGATCTGTCCTAGCCTCTTGGTCCAATGTCTCCTGGAGGGCCCTGCCTTAGCCTGTCCCTGAGAGAGGCCTCCTTCACTGGTTCTTGTAACCTGGCTGTCTGCTGCCCTCTCCTGTCTAGAACCAGACTGGCAACGGCTGCCTGAATGTCCCCTCTGCTCTGCTGGACAGGGATCCAGTTTCTTGGAAGAGGGCTCTTGGGATCACCTTCCCTCTAGCTTTCCTGGCCCAAAATTTTTGATGAGGGAAGAAGATAAAGATAGCAAGGTCACAGACATGCAGTGTCATCTACCCCATTCTTGGTCTCTGACTCTTGGTCTGGTGGTGTTACTTCCCTGACACTTTCCTATGTGACTTTCTTGATCAGTGTTTAGAGTCCTTTGCAATTAATGTGCAAAATACTCTTTTAAGTAGGATGACAATGTTGTCTTTTCCTTTCTCAGTTTCTCTGCTGTATATCTGACTCCCCGAAAGGGAGGACAGGGCCCAGGACCTGTTCAAGCTCTCCTGTTCCTACACTTGGCAGACCCTGGCACAGCATTCAGGGAACATGCCTTCAGACAGGAATGGAGCTGTGAGCCATGTGTTCTCAACCAGTGTTAGGCCTCAGAATCATTTTGAGGAGAGGACATGTTGGACAGAGTCTTTTGAAAACATACATTCCTAAGCCCTGCCCCTGAGCCCTGCCTCATTCAGGAAAGATGAGGTGGAATCTATGGAGCTGCATTTCTGAGGCTCTCCAGCTGATTCTGATCCTGGTCCCAGCAAAGGATTGCACTGTGTCCTGCACAGGCATATATGTAGATCCATCCATACATTCATTCCCTCACTCATTCATTTACTGAATATATGTATACTGCTATGGACCAGGTAAGGGACTGCTGGGGCTGGGGCTCTAGTGGAGAAAAAAGGTGAGCTCCTTCCTTCACGGAGCTTCCATGTAGATGGTGTGCAACAGATGCATTCACATTTACCCATACATGGACGTAAATGTGTCTGTGCCACTGGGCTACACGGGTCTGGAGTGAAATTCATCAGTACAATTAGCTGTGGTGATTATTCTGGAAGAGGCCGATGTTCTTGTTTTCTCCCCTACCATAGATCCTCAGCACTCTTGTGAAAGGGACGCGCAGACCTGTGACCTGCAAGATTCGCATCCTGCCATCGGTAAGGATGGTGTGTTACACCTGAAGGTCCATTTTCTCTGCAGATGTTGGTCGGGGGGTGGGGTGGGTGTGAATGATTCTTGAGGGGATGGGTCAGGTTTGGAGGAGTGGGGAGATCTGAGCCCACTTTGGGAGCTGGCAGCTGCTCCCTGTGTGGCTGCAGTAACCACCCTGTGTGGCCTCGTCCCTCAGCTGGAAGACACCCTGAGCCTTGTGAAGCGGATAGAGAGGACCGGCATTGCTGCCATCGCGGTTCACGGGAGGTGAGTTGTCCCCTTGCTAGTGACCGACTTGCACGGAGGTCCTCAGCCATTTTGATGCTTCTTCACCAGACCCTGGGCACCTACCAGCTTCTCTTCTATGTACCCAGCCTAGCTCTTTGCTTAGCTCTTTGACACCCCCTGAATCTGGAGGGCAGTCCAACCCTTTCTGGGGTTGCATTTTTCTTTGTTTCATTCATTGAGCATCTACTGGGTGGTAGAGACTGCACTGAGCTTCAGAGATATAGACACAGCAAAGGGAAGGAGAAATGCCCCTACCCTCAGGATGTGCAAATGCTAGAGATCGAGTGATTTGCTCAAAACTAGGTCGTGCAGTCAGGAAGTGGTGGAATTAGAATTCTGCCTCTGAATCTCATTTTCTTTCCACTACATTCAGCACTAACTTTTCTCCCGAATGACCCCAGGCAGACCACTGGTCTTTTATAGGCACCGCCTCTTTTGTCTGCCCTCGTTGGACTACCAGCTGTCACAGGGACTGCTTTAAACCGTCCTTAGGTCTGTAGCAAATGTGTTCTCTGCTGAGAGCTGAGGTGTTGCTGAACGCTATCCTTGGTTTCCCAGTTGAACTTGCTCCCTGTGTCCAGGATGTACTTGTGTACCAAATCCCAGGTTGGCAAATGTCGGCTGGAGTGACCTCCCTTCTGAATGATGTTCATTGTGAGTTCAAGGGTCTTATAGGAACAGCCCATTTCTTGCAGGTGTGTCTATTATAGCATTTTCAGAGATGGAAACCCAGAACTTCAACATATAAAAACAGAGAAAAGCAGAGCTGTGTGTGTTGAAGCCAGCAGGGGAAGGTGAAAGGCCACACACCTATACATACACACTCCTTCCAGAGGCAGCAGGCTCTGGGCTCAGATGCCTGGCTTCAAATCCCAGCTCTGCTGCTGGTTGGCTGTGTGTCCTTGGACAAGTTATTTAATCTCTCTGAGCACTATAGCCCTCATTTGGAAATTAAGATAGTTTCTGCTTTATAGGGTTGTCGCGAAGCTTTTATGAGATTGTGAATATACAGTCTTGGCATAGTGCCTGGCAGATAGTGTTCCCTGAATAAATAAAGATATTCCTTTTTCCTAGTAGTTGGAAAGACTAGGAAGACAGAATTGGGCAGGTTTAAAGAGGGACTTTCTGGCTATCAAAGCTGTTAAGGATGGGTTAGAATTGGGCTGCTAGGGGTGTGGGAAGATGGAGGGGGAGGCTGGATTGATGGGACTTTCTTGGGCCCCGTGGGCGCTGACACTTTGGTTGAGGAGTATAGAAGAGGGACACCATAGACAGGGCCTGGGCAAGGGCTGTTTGGTCGGCCATCTGGTTCACCCGTGAGCACAGCTCAGGTTGGGGTTTACCTTAGCATCCCTAAGACTCACTCACTCATACACAGGAACTTCTTGCAGCTGATCTTAGATTCAGGGGCCTTGGGCTGTGGCCCTGCCTCCCCGTGACCCTTGGTGACAGCCCTGGTCTGTGGCCTGCCCGTGCCAGCTGCCTCTCCCCAGGATCAGCTGCCCAGCTTGACTTCAGCACAGGCAGCTGTGTGGGAGTGGCCTGTCTGAGCGGCAGCAGCTGTTCCCTGTCCCCCAGGAAGAGCAAGACCAGGACAGTAGGGGCAGCATTCTTAGGGCAGTGTCCCTCGTCTCCGGCAGAGGCGAGGAGAAGTTGGGGGTGGCCATGTGACCACCCTCATCGGCTCCCAATAGCCACGCCTCACCTGCAGGCCTCTGAGGGCTGGATTCGGTGTGTACCTGTGCTGCCCCTGCGTCCTGCAGCTGGGGTCAGGGAGAGCCATGCCCTGTAGCCTGGAGCCCTGTCCCTACTGGCCAGGCAGCCTTCCTGAGTGCCAGCAGGGAGGACTGTCGGGCCTGGCTCACGTCACTGGGGCTCAGTGTGACGCACCCTTTGGCATTCAGCCCCCAGCCCCATCTCTTTATCTCCAAGGAAGCGAGAGGAGCGGCCCCAGCACCCTGTCAGCTGCGAAGCCATCAAAGCCATCGCTGAAACCCTCTCCATTCCCGTCATAGCCAAGTAAGCCTCCCTTCCTCCTTGTTTGTTCTTTTATGCCTCATTTTACTCAGAGGGACTTGAACTGACAAACAGAAAATGGAATGAGATAGCATCAAAAAAATGACCCTCAGGGAAAAGAAGACAAGAATATGGCAAAAATGAACTTGGGAACAAGGCTGAAAAGTATCCGTCATGTCCCTTGGCCTCTGGTGAGCGGCTGACGTAAGTATGTGGTAGGCAGGGGCCCAGGGCATTCCGATGGAAGGGTTGAGGTGGAAGTGTTTAGGGAGAGAGCAAGACAGAAGCTGCCGAAAGGCCCCTGGGGAAGGTGGCGTCACCCAGGGCTAGGTATGTGGGGTGTGTGGGGAGGCAGTCCATGCCAGAGCACAGAGAGCCGTGGCTCAGGGGCAGGAGGCAGGTCACAGGGCAAAGCCCAGGTCCTGGCAGGGGTCAGGGACTGATGACCAGCCTGCCGGCTCAGCAGTGGGACAGCAGTGTCTTGGTGTCACTGGGGAGCTGGCCTGTGTCAGCCAGTTGGGAGTCCGACTCAGCCCTGTTCCTGCCCAATGGCAGGTTGGAAACATGTTCTAAAGCCCTGACGAAAGTCCTGCCTGCCTGGAGTCAGGGAGTGAGAAGCTAAGGCAGGGGTGGGGGGCGGTAGTGGCAGCCAGGCCCACTTTGCCCAGGCCAAGGTGGGTTAGTGGTGGCTTGGAGAGAGGATGGGGCTGCTTAAGACCCTAGACTCTGTTGTTACCTGAGGGAGCTCCTCCACCCCTCATCCCACACAGTGCTGTCTCTGAGCTGAGGGTGCCACCTGGCTCCTAATGAAACAGACAAAGAGCAATTTCCAAGCGGCCATAGGATGGCCCAAAGGGAAATTGCCACCACACCAGGCCTCCTTCCTTCCTCTCACGATTGCCCTGCATCTGTTCCCTTTCTAGGGTTTAATCCAGCCATTAGTGGGCATGTAAGGCCAAAGCCTGGGCTTTTCCTGTCATCTCTGTATCCATGTACAGTTAGCTGTCCTTCGGACATGGGCTGGCTTTAGTCACTGTTGAGGATGAGGGGCTGGGGAGGGTAATCTTCCTGAGTACCTGTGAAGTGCTAGGCACGGTTTGGGCTGTCGTACTCTATCATCTCACTCACTGTTCCTGGCCCCACAGCAGGGTGCGTGTTGTGGTCTCCAGTCTCCGAAACTGTCATAGCTGAAGGGCTTGGCCAAAGCCACATACTTAATAAGCGGCAGATCCAGGAGTTGCCTGTTTCTGACAATGCTGGTACGAGGCTGGGGCTACCCTTCACCAAGCCCCCATCCCCGCCGGCTGTTGTTTTTCAGTGGAGGATCTCACGACCACATCCAAGGGTATTTGGACATAGAGGACTTCCGACGAGCCACGGCAGCCTCTTCAGTGATGGTGGCACGGGCGGCCATGTGGAACCCGTCCATCTTCCTCAAGGAGGGTCCACTGCCCTTGGAAGAGGTCATGCAGAAGTACATCAGATATGTACGTCTACACACTTTTTCACAACAAACTTTTCTGTCTGCCCGCTTTCTGCAGAAAGTGCTTTGGGTGAGCCTCCAACCCCCGGCAGCCCATGTGGTTCCTCTCTTTTCCTTTGTCGTGTTGTGAGGCATTGGGTTTTCCTGGCTGCAGTGTGAAGAGTGGGCTGCTGGTGGGGAGAGGGTCGTGGCCCTTCCATCACCCCCTTCTAAAGCCTCCAAGGTGTGGGGGTCATTGCATGGGCCTCTGGATCCAGGATGCTGTCGGGGCCCCTAACCCATGATACCTTTCTCTAAGTCCCTGTCACCCCTCTGCCTCCCGTGTGCACAGTGCCAGTGCCAGTGGGTAGACACTTCAGCAGCCACAGCCAGGAGTAGACATCACAGTGGCTGTTGCTGACAGATTCTCTCCATAAAGACGTGTCACCTGGCCATCAGTCATAATCACTTCTCAAGCTCTTCTCTTGTAATTCCCAGAAAGCAAAAAAAGCAAAAATGTAATTCCCAGTTAGGCTACTTACACACAGTGCTGTCTCTGAGCTGAGGGTGCCACCTGGCTCCTAATGAAACAGACAAAGAGCAATTTCCAAGCGGCCATAGGATGGCCCAAAGGGAAATTGCCACCACACCAGGCCTCCTTCCTTCCTCTCACGATTGCCCTGCATCTGTTCCCTTTCTAGGGTTTAATCCAGCCATTAGTGGGCATGTAAGGCCAAAGCCTGGGCTTTTCCTGTCATCTCTGTATCCATGTACAGTTAGCTGTCCTTCGGACATGGGCTGGCTTTAGTCACTGTTGAGGATGAGGGGCTGGGGAGGGTAATCTTCCTGAGTACCTGTGAAGTGCTAGGCACGGTTTGGGCTGTCGTACTCTATCATCTCACTCACTGTTCCTGGCCCCACAGCAGGGTGCGTGTTGTGGTCTCCAGTCTCCGAAACTGTCATAGCTGAAGGGCTTGGCCAAAGCCACATACTTAATAAGCGGCAGATCCAGGAGTTGCCTGTTTCTGACAATGCTGGTACGAGGCTGGGGCTACCCTTCACCAAGCCCCCATCCCCGCCGGCTGTTGTTTTTCAGTGGAGGATCTCACGACCACATCCAAGGGTATTTGGACATAGAGGACTTCCGACGAGCCACGGCAGCCTCTTCAGTGATGGTGGCACGGGCGGCCATGTGGAACCCGTCCATCTTCCTCAAGGAGGGTCCACTGCCCTTGGAAGAGGTCATGCAGAAGTACATCAGATATGTACGTCTACACACTTTTTCACAACAAACTTTTCTGTCTGCCCGCTTTCTGCAGAAAGTGCTTTGGGTGAGCCTCCAACCCCCGGCAGCCCATGTGGTTCCTCTCTTTTCCTTTGTCGTGTTGTGAGGCATTGGGTTTTCCTGGCTGCAGTGTGAAGAGTGGGCTGCTGGTGGGGAGAGGGTCGTGGCCCTTCCATCACCCCCTTCTAAAGCCTCCAAGGTGTGGGGGTCATTGCATGGGCCTCTGGATCCAGGATGCTGTCGGGGCCCCTAACCCATGATACCTTTCTCTAAGTCCCTGTCACCCCTCTGCCTCCCGTGTGCACAGTGCCAGTGCCAGTGGGTAGACACTTCAGCAGCCACAGCCAGGAGTAGACATCACAGTGGCTGTTGCTGACAGATTCTCTCCATAAAGACGTGTCACCTGGCCATCAGTCATAATCACTTCTCAAGCTCTTCTCTTGTAATTCCCAGAAAGCAAAAAAAGCAAAAATGTAATTCCCAGTTAGGCTACTTTCTCTGACTCAGGAAGTAGCCTAACTTTAACCCTTTCCTTGGGGAATAGCTTTTTCTTCCCACCAGGATGGTGATGATAGTGCCAGGGCATTTCCTATAAAGGAGTTTTTTGTCACCTACTGTGTCTCATTGGCACAGCCCTGGCACCCTGTGGGACTCTGTGACCAGCTGTGTGTGTGACTGTCGGCAGAGACAGTGAGTGGTCCGCAGACTCCCATCCTCCTCTTCAGTCTTGGAGCTGCCACCCACCTGGGGGGTCAGGAGCTTCTCAGACTCTCAGGCGGCCATGACTGTGCCTGGGCAATTGTGGCTGCCATGACATGTGGGTGTCCTCAGTGCTGAGCAAGCTGGGGGTGGGGGAGGCCCTGAGGCCCGTGCCCAGAGCTGGTAGCCTCTGTTCTCAAGCCTCTTCTGCTCACTGCTGCAGCCTTCATCCCCTTGGTCTCAGATGTCCTATTGGCCAGGTTAGTGACCACCAGGTTCTCTGACGGCCTGGGTCAGCCAGAGGTGAGGGGCTGGGCTCAGCCTCAGTGGGCTGGCTGGTGGCCTGTGGCTGGGATGGCACAGTCAATAGAGCCAAGCTCTCTCACTGGCTGAATGGTGATGGTATCCTTCCTGCCCAGCCCGTCCCTTGGCAGCACCTCACGAGGGTGTGTTGGGCCAGAGAAAGGGAGTGGCTTTCCAGCACAGACAGGGCTGCTTCTGGTCCAGCCAGGTGCCTCTGTCCCAAACAAGCTGAGTCAAGGCCTTGCCGCTGGCTGGGACTTACCCCTGGGTCTCTGCTTTGTTGTGACGCACTGAGGCAAGGCCTGAAGACACAGGCCTAGGTGGAGGGATTAGAAGAGTGTAGAGGGTGAGTGGTGGAGGAGTGGGTTCTGGGGGGCTGGGGCACCCTTCAGCCCTTGCTCTCCTGCCCTCCCCAGCCAGGCCGACTTCCACTGGGCATCCCCAGGCACTCGACTTGCCTCCTTGAGCCTACATTTCCCCATCTGAGTAGTGATACCCATTTGTCGAGCTCGTAACACATGTGAACATGCTTGGTCCATGATGCTGGGTTTTCCCATGTTGGGGGAAGTTGTAGACAGGGTGTTTAAGATGTGGGAGTGGCAGGTGCCCGCCAGGGTTATAAGGAGTAGAGGAATCTCACCCCTGTCCTGGGGCTGGTCCTGCCACACCTGCGCTTGGCTGTTTCCCGCTCCCCACCATGGAAGATGCTTGGCAGCAGGTCCTCAGTGGTAGCTGATGCGAGAGCAGCTCCCTGCACCTCTGGACCTTGCTCAGGCTGTCCAGTAGAGTGTTCTCCTGACCGGGGGCCTTGGCCGCAACCCTCAAGCCTTGTGTCACTAACCAGAGGAGTAGATGGCCAAGGTGGAAGTGGCTCTTTTGTGGGGGCCTCAGCTCCAGGCCCCTCTCAGGCCTCCTTGGAGCCACTTTCCCCGCCGTCAGAGCAGCACGGGCCTCAGAGCCTGCCTGGGCAGTAGAGGGGCTCACGGCAGTTCTTCTCGCAGGCTGTGCAGTATGACAACCACTACACCAACACCAAGTACTGCTTGTGCCAGATGCTGCGAGAACAGCTGGAATCACCCCAGGGAAGGTTACTCCATGCTGCCCAGTCTTCCCAGGAAATTTGGTGAGAGGGGCAACGGGCTATCATCTGTCCATGCAGACATACCTTGGACCTGACCCTAAACCCTAAACTGACTACCAGGGGACCCTGGGGGTAGATTTGCAGAATGCTGTGGGATACAACTTTGCCTCACAGAAGGGGGTATTTGCAAAGCTTTAGAACCTACCATCTCTGGACTGGTCTCAGCAGCAGAATTTTGGAAACTAGGGCACCAGTGGGATGGAGGAAGGTGAGGGCTGGGCTTGGGAATCCCTGGAGAAGAAGGGGCTTTCCTGCTCACAGATCTGTCACATGCCAGGCCACTAGGATCCAATGATTAGGAGACTTGGGGTCTTAGGATGGAACCCCTGGCCTGTGCCCATACCTTCATCCTCTCTAGAGGCCACCCCTTGGTTCTCTAGATCTGCTGGAGCTCCAATTCAGGTGGTAGACTTTGGGGGCCATCACAACCTGGCCTCATGCCTGTCCC
This sequence comes from Cephalophus harveyi, assembly GCA_006410635.1. Taxonomy (NCBI): domain Eukaryota; kingdom Metazoa; phylum Chordata; class Mammalia; order Artiodactyla; family Bovidae; genus Cephalophus; species Cephalophus harveyi. The sequence goes on from SJYT01034612.1 coordinate 78,395, forward strand.
CACAGCTTCCTGTGCTTGTACGGGGCCTCCTGCCTGGATGCTCTCTCCCCTGCTCGTTCGCAGTCTTTACCCTCCTTCCCCCAGAGAAGGCTTTCTGGACCAGGCTTGCCCTCAGGCAGCCTCCAGTCCTTAAGATGCTCCCAGAGGGAAGAGCCTTGCCAGAACCTTCCTCCTCGCCCTGGGCTTGTGGTGCTCAGTCTGTCCCTCTCCCATGTGGCTTAACCAGCTCGACCTCAGTACCTTGTGAGCTCGGGGATAATGTCGCTCTGGGTGGTAACTCATTTTAGGTTTGGCCTAACTGTTTGTGGTCAGGGCGGGAAGTGGGGAACCAGTCAGTGGTCAGGCCTCTGTGTCTTCCTCCCACGGGCCCACATGAGAATGAGGCAGTGCATATCCCCAGCACTTGGTCCCTCACCCACTGCCGGCTGGGGACACCTGCCTGTGTGTTCCTCCTTGGAAAAAAGGCTTCAGTGACGTTTGGAACCTTTTCCACCCAGCCCAGCCCGCTCTCCAGTTCTCATGCTTAGGGGGCACCTGCTCCATTCTCCAACTGCTAGTTCAGGCTGATCACAGGGAGGTGTAGGAAGCACCTTCCAATGGCTCAACCCTGGTAGTGTTCCAGTGTGTGTAGGGGACATTTCTCAGTGGCGGGCCCTGGGTTTCTGCAGCAGTTTCCTGAGTGCTGGCTGCACTAAGGGGCTTGCCCTACTCTTCTCATCCCTTCAAAGTGAGGCCTTTGGCCTTGGTTCCTTCTATGAGGAGACCACACGAGATCTGGACGCCCGGCGGGCCAAACTTCTGGCCAGGAGCCCAGAGGAAGCAGAGGAACCAGCTGAAGACACTTCTGGTATCATTAAGATGGCCATCAAGTTTGACCGGTAGGTCTCCAGCTTGGCTTCAGCTTGGGCCAGGGCCAGTCCTCAGGTCTGACTGGGCCAGCAAGCTGGCTGGTTAATGCCAAGCCATGGGACCACAGGCCTCCTTTATTTTGGACGCTTGTTCTCAGTTTTCAGCAACCCAAAGAAGGCACTTCGGAGAAGACAGACCCTGAAAGCCCAGGCAGTGCTGTCAGGGTGTGCATGCTGTCCCAAGGGTGACTAAACTATATCTTTTTCCAGACCCATCCCCTCCCACAACTCAATCTGGGGAGACTTGTCCCCTTCTTTTACTGAAAATATGTGTTTTCTCCCTGAAAAAGTAGTGAGAGTATTAGCCACTCAGTAATGTCTGACTCTTTGTGACCCCATGGACTGTAGCCCACCAAGCTTCTCTGTCCGTGGAATTCTCCAGACAAGAATACTAGAGTGGGTTGCTATTTCCTTCTACAGGGGATCTTCCTGACCCAGGGATTGAACCCAGGTCTCCCGCATTGCAAGCAGATTCTTTACCATTTGAGTCACCAGGGAAGCCCTGGTTTTTACCTTGGTCCTCAGGAATTAGCTGCCCATAAGAAGCTCCAAAAGAGCCTCAGGCCCTGAGCCCTTATCTAGGTGAGCAGTCCACCCTTCACTGCCCCTTGTTAGGCCTGTGGTGCTGTCTGTAGGAAGAAGTAGCCTCAGGCCAATTATTGCCTCAGCTGGTGACTCAGCTTCAAATGGGGCCCCTTGCCCTTATCCTCTGTGATCTAGGATCTGAGCCTTTCTCGGGTCCCCAGACCCAGACAAGGAGTCAGTCTTGTCTGGCAGGGACTTGGGGGGTGGGATGTGGGCTCAACTGTTGGGCAGTCATACCCCGGGAGAGCTCCTGGTGGGAAGTTGGAATATGGTGCTTCTGTCCCTGTCACTACTTGGCTCTGGAGCCAGAGTCCACTGTGCCCATTGACACTCAGGGGACATAATCGGGGTGGAGCTAGAGCCTGAGACCATTGTATGACAACCTTGCTCCCCACTCCTACCCACTCCCTCCTGAGGTTGTCTTGAGAGGCAAATGATACCTCCCTTCTTGGCTGTTTAAGGCTGTTTTCCAGGCTGGAGCACACTTCCCACTGTGATTCCCCAAGCAGCTGAAGCTCGTCTTCCCTTCAGGTAGAATGCAGGCCCCAAGCTGCAGGTGGGACAGGAGTGGGAGTCCTGAGGCAGCAGTCTGTGGTCTCAGTTCATGCAGCTCCTCCAGGCACTGAGTCAGGCCCCTGCTGAGGAATGCAGTGCTGATGGTCGATGGGCCCTGACCCCTTCCCCGCCTTTCTCCAGGCGAGCATATTCACCCCAGATCACCCCCAAGATGTGCCTGCTGGAGTGGTGCCGGAGGGAGAAGCTGGCACAGCCGGTGTATGAAACGGTGAGTTCCTGGCTGTGTCCTGCCCTCGTCCAGCCCATGCACTCCCGCTGCCGCTGTGGCCCCCAGCCCGCCCATAGCTCTGCCTGGGCTCCAGGCCACTTGGCTGGAGCCTGATGTTGCCTTCTGTGGGCTGAATGCCACTAGTTCCTTCCCGGTGACAGTGGCCCTACTGTCTAGTTCTGGCCACTTTCATAAAACGAACTAGAGACTTAAGTAAGTAGTGCTCAGGCCGGTCCCTTCTGGTGGCATTGCCTGGGCAGGGGTCTCGTCTCTGGAAAGGGCTGACTGGCGTAGGAAGGATGATCCAACCTGAAAGTTAGACTGATGGGTTTTTGGACCAGGCCTCAGCTAATGGGGCACAGAATTGGGCCCCCCTATCTGGGCCCCTCCGTGGAAACTTTGAGATAGTCTTGCTTCACTTCCTTTGGTGCCCATGGCCGTGCCTCTTTAGGTTGCTCTGTCTCTTCTAAACTGGGCTGTGGGCCTCCAAGCTTGTATTTTCTGGGCCTGGTGTCCCCCTCTGCCAGAGTGACTTTTCCAAAACAAATCTGACTCTGTCTCCCTTGCTCACATCCTCATCAGCTCCCCAGCGCCTTTGGGATCCAGCCCTCCCACCTCAGCACAAAGCACACGCGCCCCACATGTCTTTCCAGTTCAGGTCGCGCCCACTCAGTTGCCCACCCACCACTCCACCTGGTCGCTCTGCCTGGTGTACTTTCTGCGCCCCTATTCTTGTCCCCTCTCACCCCGTTGCCATCCGGTGAGCTCCCCCTCACTGAGGGGACCTGGCCCATCCAGATGTCAGCGGGAGAAAGCTCCACGGTCATGCGCAGTCGAGGGCTGTGATGGCCTTTCGCTTAGGTCCATGACAGAACCCCTGACACACTGGGATGTCATTGACTGTGTATCTGCCTCTCTTCCCTGGAAGATGCGTACAGGCCCTGCCGGGGAGGAGCCTTCGTGTGATCTAGGTGAAAGTAATTCCTTTTCTCTGCCTTTGTTGTGACCCTGGCAGGTGGGCCTCCAGGGCTTGGCCCTCTGGCTCTCATGCAGCTGTCTCTGTTTCCTTTGCTCTCTCTGTATCAGGTCCAGCGCCCCCTGGATCGCCTCTTCTGTTCTGTTGTCACTGTCGCTGAACAAAAGTACCAGTCTACCTTGTGGTGAGTTTTCTCATCAGTGGGCATGAGACTTGGTGGCAAGGGCCTGATCCTTGCATTGGCCTGGGAGGGTTAGGGGGGCCGGTGTACCTAGACATTGGTATCCCTGGGTGATGACCCCTTCCCCAGTTTTGTCAGAATTTCTGCCAAGGGTGTATAGAGTCAAGCCTCTCAGCCTGTAACCAGTTTGCCTATCTCCCTGCCTTATTGTCCCTTACCTCGTGTACCCAGGGACAAGTCCAAGAAACTGGCGGAACAGGCTGCAGCCATCGTTTGTCTGCGGAGCCAGGGCCTCCCAGAGGGTCGGCTGGGTGAGGAGAGCCCCTCCTTGCACAAGCGCAAGCGGGAGGCCCTTGACCAAGACCCTGGGGACCCCAGAACTCAGGAGCCAGCCATGCCTGGGGAGCTGTGCAAGAAGCCTTTTGTAGCCTTGGCAAGTGGTCAAGAGAGCCCCCTGGAAGGCTGGTGATCACTGTCCCTCCCTGGTCAGCCCCTCCCTGGGCCTGGCCCTAGGATGGCTGTGGGTGCAGAGCATCAGCCAGATGCCACTGGACAATTTTCTGCCCCTGGTGGACAGGAATTGAGAGCTTCTGGCTTGGGTCAGCAGCCTGGAGCACAGGCCAAGCGGTGTCCAGAGTGTCCATCTCCCTCACTGGGTCTGAGCAGCAGAGCCAAGTTCCCAGCGACCTCAGTAATTTCTTTGAAAACAGGAGCTCTCAGGTGGCACCTCCGCAACCTGACATTGGTACAGTGCAATAAAGACACCCACCACCCTTACCCCTGGCTGACTGCTTCAGCCTGGCTCTTTACGCATGGATGGATGTCTTGGCATTAGTCTGCTTCCAGCCTCTGGGCAGAGCTGGGGCTTCCTGAAGCATTTCTCCTACCCATCCTAGATGGAGGTGGGAAATGGGGTATCACCTTTAATGCTCACTGGACTCCTGGACTCAAGTTGAGCAAGGAAAGCCCAAGAGGCCCATTCTGCAGGTGCTAAACCTGAGGCACTGGCCATCAGTTGGCTTTCCTGATGAGAGATGATATGGAATCTAGGGGAACTATTAGGGTATCTGGTACCCTAGTAAGGGACCAGGTCAGGCGAGTGGCGGGGTAGGGGGTGCTCAGTGTGACCCACCCCACCTAGCTGGAGTTCAGACCTATGAAGCACCCGCTCTGGGCAGAGGACACCGGAGACTGCTGATGACAGCAATTTGGGGCCCTTGTGATTGCCCGCCCACGCCACTGCTCCCCTGCCTTCCGCCCCCACCATCCCATCCCATTGGGCCGGAAGGAAGTGGCAGATTCTTTTTAATTTCCTCCTGGCGGTGAGAAGCAAACAAACGGCTACCACATCTAGTGGGGCCTCCCCCACTTAACTGGGAGGGGCCTTCTGACCAAAGGTCTCTGCCCAGCACCACCCCTGCTTCCTCCGCTGTAAACACGCAGCTTCTCCTCCTTTCAGAGCTCTGTGTGGAAGGGGGATTCCCCTCTGGGTCAAGGCCTTGTTCCTCTCATCTCTAGTCTGTACTCCTGGCCCTGAGGACCTAAGTCAAGGGTTGGGTGGGTGAGGCCCCTGCCTCAATCCTGGAGCGGCCCCTCCCTGCACCCACACTTGCTCTTCTGTTTGCAGATAAGGATACCACAAAACCAGGGCCTCCAGGAGCCCATCACTCTTTGACCTTGGGCGAGTCACTTCTAGTCCTTGCTGGGCCCAAGAGCCCTTCTCCGAGTGGGATCGGCTGTTCTACTGCCCGAGGCCAGAGGATAAATAGTCTCACCTGGCACTGTGCAGCTAATGGGGTCACTCTATGGTGAGGCTGCCCTAACTTCCCAGGCCAGAGCCTCCAGAGAAGGGACCCCACCCAGGAGACAGACTGAGGCTTGGTTCAGCTCAGCCATCCAACTTTAGCATAATTTATTTCTCATTTTTCCTACAAAAAACTATTTTCAGTCAAAATGCCCCCTTTGCTTTTCCTCATACCCAACTGGAACAGCACAGACAGGTCCCAGTGGATCGACCCTCCAGGCATCCTGAGCTTGTCAGAGCTTGTGGGAGGACCCTGGTGGTCCAGGTACCAAGTCCGGAAATCCACTTCCCTGGTGGGGTTGGGCTCTGTCCTCAGACCTCTTCTTCCATCAGTGTGGTTTTCCTGGGGGGGCCGGTCCCTGCTCTAGAGTGGTCAGGTCTCTTTCTGGGCTATGGGCAAGGAAAGGCAGGGGTAGAGTTCAGCTGCTGAGACAGAGGTTAGTGTGTGGGGACTTTCAGGGGCCAGGAAAAGTATCGGGAGAGGGTGAGTCACAGGGGAGCAAGTATAGGGGCTAATGTGTGTTCATTGACTGAGGATGTCCAGCACAATTCTGGTTGAATATGTTGCCCCTCAAATGGTCTCACTTTAGCACTCCTCAGTGATGCCTGCCCTGGTCTCAGAGAGACGTAAGACCTGGGACCAAATGGGAGGGCCCAGTCAGATCGGAAAGCTGCACCCAGTTTGCTCACCATGCTCACCTTAAACTCAGGCTACTTAGATACCCAAACCGCTCTCTGATCCATTCCAGCCACCTTGATTTAGGACTTCCTCTTAACGCATCATATTTTGGGGACACTTTCTTTTAAAGATTTTTTTTCAATGTGGACCATTTTTAAAGTCTTTATTGAATTTGTTACAGTATTGTTTCTGGTTTGTTGTTTTTTTTTTAATATATATATTCTGTTTTTTTGACATGAGGCATGTGGGATCTTAGCTCCCTGATCAAGGATCTAACTCGAACCCCTGGCACTGGAAGGTGAAATCTTAACCATTGGGCCACCAGGGAAGTCCCACACATGGTTTTAATATGAGCATGGGAGCAAGAGCAGGGCAGGTCTTATGAAGGCTATGGCAAACAGACTGGACTGGATGCAGTGATGGGTGGGGAATCTCTTGCCCCTGCCTTTCTGCACACTCGGTCCTTCCAGGTGTCACTCCCGCTCAGAAACTCCTCCAGCGCTCTCCACTGCCCTCTGGATTAAGTCCAAACTCCACAGCCTAGCGCTTGAGGACAAAGTGCTGACTCTCTTCTCAGCACCCTGTGCTGACTTCAGCAACTAACTTTTCTCGATTGTAGTTGGCTGGTCATATCCCCTCCGCCAGATTGGGAGCTGCTCAAGGGCAGTCCTTGTGCCCCTCTGGCCAGCCTGGGCATGGGAGTGGGGAGCAGGCGCAGAGGAAAAGTCAAACAAGAGCTTGTGGTGGGGGTGGGGAATGTGTGCCATGGAGAGGAAGAACTTTTCTAAACTCGGACTTTTCTCCAAGGCTCCTGTTGTCCCTAATGTGGAACAAGGTGGGCTGGACTGAGCTAAGCTGTACCATCGCTCAGAGGCCACAGGAGAGCCTTCAATGATGAGGGCTCAGGGCCAAACATGTGCAGCTGACAAAAAGGATGGTTTCCCTCATCTCAGGCCCTGACTGGCATACACACAGGAGGGAGAAGGGACCCACACCATCCCTGTCCATGAGCCTGGCCCAGTCTGGGGTTCTGTCTATTGCACTGGGTCCCTGGGTCTCCTGGTTTTGCACAGGGCTCTCAGGAGGCTGGAGGTGGGTCAGATGGCCTCTTGCCATCTGAAAGAGCTTTGGGAGCTGACCTGAATCCTGGCCCTGGGTAAGGAAAAGGGGTAGAGAGAATTTGTGTATGGATGTGTGTTGATTCCTCACAGCCTGCAGGGCTCCCAGCGTTGCGGCCTTTATTCCAAAGGTGCTAACACTCTTCCTGCAGTTGGTGCTCACTTCCGCCCCAGCCCTCATCACACTCCAGGTTAGGTTCTCAGTCTCCTCCATAGCAGAAACCTTCCCCAAGACATGAGCCCTTTTAAGTGTTCTCCAGGTGCACAGTGGCTGGGAACACAGATGCATCGCTGAACATTTGATGAATGGGTGAATTTCTGCAACCAAACCCCTGGCACTGGAAGGTGAAATCTTAACCATTGGGCCACCAGGGAAGTCCCACACATGGTTTTAATATGAGCATGGGAGCAAGAGCAGGGCAGGTCTTATGAAGGCTATGGCAAACAGACTGGACTGGATGCAGTGATGGGTGGGGAATCTCTTGCCCCTGCCGTTCTGCACACTCGGTCCTTCCAGGTGTCACTCCCGCTCAGAAACTCCTCCAGCGCTCTCCACTGCCCTCTGGATTAAGTCCAAACTCCACAGCCTAGCGCTTGAGGACAAAGTGCTGACTCTCTTCTCAGCACCCTGTGCTGACTTCAGCAACTAACTTTTCTCGATTGTAGTTGGCTGGTCATATCCCCTCCGCCAGATTGGGAGCTGCTCAAGGGCAGTCCTTGTGCCCCTCTGGCCAGCCTGGGCATGGGAGTGGGGAGCAGGCGCAGAGGAAAAGTCAAACAAGAGCTTGTGGTGGGGGTGGGGAATGTGTGCCATGGAGAGGAAGAACTTTTCTAAACTCGGACTTTTCTCCAAGGCTCCTGTTGTCCCTAATGTGGAACAAGGTGGGCTGGACTGAGCTAAGCTGTACCATCGCTCAGAGGCCACAGGAGAGCCTTCAGTGATGAGGGCTCAGGGCCAAACATGTGCAGCTGACAAAAAGGATGGTTTCCCTCATCTCAGGCCCTGACTGGCATACACACAGGAGGGAGAAGGGACCCACACCATCCCTGTCCATGAGCCTGGCCCAGTCTGGGGTTCTGTCTATTGCACTGGGTCCCTGGGTCTCCTGGTTTTGCACAGGGCTCTCAGGAGGCTGGAGGTGGGTCAGATGGCCTCTTGCCATCTGAAAGAGCTTTGGGAGCTGACCTGAATCCTGGCCCTGGGTAAGGAAAAGGGGTAGAGAGAATTTGTGTATGGATGTGTGTTGATTCCTCACAGCCTGCAGGGCTCCCAGCGTTGCGGCCTTTATTCCAAAGGTGCTAACACTCTTCCTGCAGTTGGTGCTCACTTCCGCCCCAGCCCTCATCACACTCCAGGTTAGGTTCTCAGTCTCCTCCATAGCAGAAACCTTCCCCAAGACATGAGCCCTTTTAAGTGTTCTCCAGGTGCACAGTGGCTGGGAACACAGATGCATCGCTGAACATTTGATGAATGGGTGAATTTCTGCAACCATCTATAGCTTCTGTGGTCCCTGCCCAGTGGTGGGGCTGGCGGGCCCACGATCTCCCTCCTGTCTTCTCCCTGGCCTGACCGGCTGAGCCCCTGGTTCAGATAAAGTCATGTGTGGAGGGCAGAGGGGTTAGATAAAGGTTCATTTTCTCCATCTAGA